>JAOUQZ010000029.1:316998-335186 GCA_028564935.1 Neosilurus hyrtlii | reverse complement strand
CAATTCTCAATTTTATTAAGCTGGTGTCTCTCATCTGGCTTTGCTGAAATATACAACTGGGTGTCATCAGCATAACATTGAAAGCTAATACCATATTCTCGAATAATATTACCCAACGGGAGCATGTATAGGGAAAAAAACAGCGAGCCTAAGACAGAACCTTGTGGAACTCCAAACTTAACATTAGAACATATAGAGGAGTCACCATTTACATCTACAAACTGATAACGGTCAGTTAAATAAGATTTAAACCAGATTTAAACCAGGTGAGGGCCGTTTCCTTAATTCCAACAACATTTTCTAGTCTATCAAGGAGAATTGTATGATCAATAGTGCCAAAGGCTGCACTAAGGTCGAGTAACACAAGCAAAGAGACACAGCCGTGGTCTGAGGCTACCAGTAAATCATTTACCACCTTGACGAGTGCTGTCTCTGTGCTATGATGGGGCCTAAATCCTGACTGATACAACCTGACTACACAAAGTGTGTGTGTGTGTGTGTGTGCGTGTGTATGTGTGTGTGTTTAAATGAGCTTCAACAGTCAGTTTAATATTTTTAACATTAAATTCAAATAAAAATAAAACATGTTTTAATGTGAAAATGGAGTGTCTGGTATAGCTGTGTACATGAACATGAACATGAACATGAACACACACACACAACATGTTTGGCAGTAGCCCAGTTCTCCATTGTTCTTGGTTTCCTGGTTTGAATGATGGGTGTGTGTGTGTGTGTATGTGTGTGTGCGTGTGTGTGTGTTATTGGCAGCAGATGTGAGCAGACCTGCAGTCTACACTGACAGGAAACACACACTTTCTAATTACTCAAATCTGTGTTTTCCTCCTTTATTCAGATTAATTTTCTCTCTCTCTCTCTCTCTCTCTCTCTCTCTCACACACACACACACACCTTTTCTCTCGGTCTCAAATTTCACTCTCTCTCGCTCCATCTCTCTTCTTCTTGCCTCTTTTGCACACATTCCCTTTTCTTTTCTACCATACTACTTTCCAATCTCTCTCTTCTCATCCTCCTCTTTCTGTCCCTTTCCATTTCTGTCTTTTTCTTCTTTTCCCACCACTTTCTTTCTGATTTTCTCTCCATCTCCTTTCCTCTGTCCTTCTGTCTCATTCTTACTGCAAAGTTCTCTTTCTCTCACTCTCTCTCTCACTCGCTCTCTCTCTCTCCCTCTCGCAGTCCTTTCATCTTCTAGCCTCTGTTGCAATCCCTCAGCTCTCGTGTTTTTTTTTCTCCTCTATATAAATCCGTGTCTTTAATCCTGCGCTCTTCCGCCGTGTAAAATCCTCCATCCTGCATCAGCTCAGTGGCGTGAGGACGTTTCTCCCCAGCCTCATCAACACCGCTCCCATAATCCGTAAACCGTAAACACCACTTTTCCGTTTAACTTTGACACCTCCTAAGAGCTGCATCTCTCTCTATCTCTCTCTGTCTCAACTTTACACACAATCCTTCACCTAAAGACAAACAACACACAGTTTAAGTCTTTAGTTCTGAACTAGAGCTACGTGGCTAATCCCGCTAATAAATAATAGAAGCTAATAACTCTATAATTCATTCATATACTTAGCTGCTAATAAGCTAATTAGCAGTTACATATCCCAAATCCTTACAAAAAGGAGTGCATTATGGGTAATCCATACACTCCAAGACTTAACAACCATAGCCTCAGCAGTCGAGTGTGAAGTGTTGTTATAGTAAATGAATCCATACCACCGTGGTGTGATATGGTCTCAAATGAAGCAGAAACAACGGTTACACGAGTCACATCATTCACGCGCTCCCTGCGTGTCTTATGTACGTCTAGAAATGTTAAAAGCGACCTTCACTGGACGGGACGTCTGAGCCGGAACATAAAGCAACTGTTTGTCAGGTTACCAACTTCAGATGTAAAACGTTGAGTGATTTCACACACAGCGGCGGTAAACCTCGTAAAACTTTCAGCCCTCGTCCTGACTGTCATCACAAACCTCCATTCTAAGAACAGAACAGAACGGAACACAGCCTTTGCTTCTGAATTTCTTCTGTCATTATTCCGTTTGTTTTAATCATCAGACAGAGGAGTTAAGAAGCGAGGGAAGGAAACGAGGACACGGAGTTAAAGAAATGTCCAAACAGAGAAAGAGAGGACGGGAGAAAAAGAGAAAAAGAGGAAGAGAGGAGAAGAGAAAGAGAGGAGAAGAGAGAGGATGGGAGGAGAAGAGGAAGAGAGGAGAAGAGAAAGAGAGGAAGAGAGAAGAGAAAGAGGAAGATAGGAGAAGAGAAAGAGAGGATGGGAGGAAGAGGAGAAGAGGAAGAGAGGAAGAGAGGAGAAGAGAAAGAGAGTAAGAGAGGAGAAGAGAAAGAGAGGAGAAGAGAAAGAGAGGAAGAGAGGAGAAGAGAAAGAGAGGAAGAGAGGAGAAGAGAAAGAGAGGGTGGGAGGAAGAGGAGAAGAGAAACAGGAGAGGAGGAAGAGAGGAGAAGAGGAAGAAAGGAGGGGAGGAAGAGAGGAGAGGAGGGACGAGTGTCACTGTTTTTCTTGCTGGATCAGGAAACACTCCCGGGGTCACTTTTGAGTGTAATTTGTAATGTTATTTATATAAGCTTGATTTGTCGGCATTATTTTGTGTGTGTGTGTGTGTGTGTGTGTGTGTGTGTGTGTGTTTTCATGCTGGATCAATGAGACAGCTGACCTACTGACACACACACACACACACACACACGATGAGATGTGTGTTAATGTAAGTAGATAATGTGTTAATGTTTCACAAGTATTTGATGAAGGTCGCGTGTCATCAATTTAAATTCCATTAATCTATTAAACGCTCGATGAGCAGAGAGAGAGAGCGAGAGAGCGAGAGAGAGAGAGAGAGAAAGAGAGAGTGTGTGTATGTGTGTGTGTGTGCTGTGGTTGTGATTATCATGTTATTTCCTTTCACGCTTCTCTCCTTCCCAAGATGCAGTCGAAGAGGCAAAGAAAAACAAACACACTCTCTGACCACAGGTTCACCGCAGCCAGGGAACAAACTCCCTCTCTCTCTCTCTCTCTCACTCACACAAATACACACTCTCTCGCTCTCTCTCACACACACACTCTCTCTCCCTCTCTCTCACACACACACACTCTCTCTCTCTCACACACACACACTTGTTCTCTCTCACTCTCTCACACACACACATACACTCTCCCTCTCTCTCTCTCTCACATACACACACACACACACACACTTGCTCTCTCACTCTGTTTATGTTGCTCTCTCTGTCTCTCGCTTTGTATATCTTTCTCTCTCACAGTTTTGTCCTTGACCTTTTCAGAAATGTTTCTCTTCACCTCTCTGGAGTTTGTCTTTTATTCTACAGGGTGAAGTTTCCCTGTTTTTCTCTCACACGTTCTTCAGGCAGCAAAGAGACAGCAGCAAGGACTGAGAGAACACCTGGGGAATCTCTCTCTCTCTCTCTCTCTCACACACACACACACACACATTCGCTCTCTAAAATTGGATATGGTCTCCCTAGTGGGCTCTTAATATTTTGGTCTTCCAGTAGGTCATGTGACCCTTCTGCCTTCTGAAACTGAAGGAACATTAAAAAACACACCACACACACAGACACACACACAAACACACACAGAGAGAGAGAGAGAGGGAGAGAGAGAGAGAGAGAGCGAGAGAGAGAGAGAGAAAAGGAGAGAGATGCAGAGAGAAGGAAAGATACAGAGAGGGAGAGATTGAGATACTTAGAAAGAGAAATACAGAGAGAGAGATACAGATACAGAGAGAGATACTGAGAAAGAGGGAGAGATACAGAGAGAGATACAGAGAGGGAGAGATAGAGATACTGGGAAAGAGATACAGAGAGAGAGATACAGAGAGGGAGAGATAGAGATACTGGAAAAGAGATACAGAGATATATATATATATATATATATATATATATATACAGATACTGAGAGAGATACAGAAAGAGAGAGAGATACAGAAAGAAAGAGATATACAGAGAGAGATACAGAGAGGGAGAGATACAGAGATACTGCAAGAGAGATACATAGAGGGATACAGAGATACTGAGAGAGATACAGAGAGAGAGATACAGAGAGAGATACAGATACTGAAAGAGAGATACAGAGAGAGATACAGAGAGGTAGAGATACAGAGAGATACAGAGAGAGATACATAAAGAGAGATACAGAGAGAGATACAGAGAGATACATAAAGAGAGATACAGAAAGAGAGAGATACAGAGATACTGAGAGAGATACAGAGAGAGATACAGAGAGATATACAAATACTGAGAAAGATACAGAGAGATACAGAGAGAGATACAGAGAGATACAGAGAGAGATACAGAGAGATACATAAAAAGAGATACAGAGAGAGAGAGATACAGAGATACTGAGAGAGCTACAGAGAGAGATACAGAGAGATATACAAATACTGAGAAAGATACAGGGAGATACAGAGAGAGATACAGAGATACTGAGAGAGAGAGATACAGACAGAGAGAAAGAGAGAGATATAGAGAGCTACAGAGAGAGATACAAAGGGAGAGATACAGTGAGAGAGATACAGAGAGATAAAGAGAGAGCTACAGAGAGAGATACAGAGATATAGAGAGAGAGATACAGAGAGAGATACAGAGAGAGATACAGAGAGAGAAAGATACAGAGAGAGAGATACAGACAGACAGAGAGAGATACAGAGAGAGAGACAGAGAGAAAGAAAGATACAGAGAGAGATACAGAGAGATACAGAGAGATACAGAGAGAGATACACTGAGAGAGATACAAATACTGAACGAGAAATACAGAGAGATACAGAGAGAGAGATACATATATTGAGAGAGAGAGAGAAAGAAAGAGAGAGCTACAAAGAGATATAGAGAAAGCTACAGAGGGAGAGATACAAAGAGATATAGAGAGAGCTACAGAGGGAGAGATACAGAGAGAGAGACACAGTGAGAGAGATACACAGGGGGAAAGATACAGAAAGAAACAGAGAGAGAGAAAGATACAGAGAGAGAGATACAGAAAGAGAGAAATACAGAAAGAGAGATACAGAGAGAGAGAGAAAGATACAGAGAGAAAGATACAGAGAGAGAGAGAAAGAGATACAGAGAGAGACACAGAAAGAGAAAGATACGAGGAGAGAGATATTGAGAGAGAGATAGAGAGAGAGAGAGCTACAGAAAGAGATAGAGAGAGAGCTACAGAGAGAGAGCTACAGAGAGAGAAAGAGATACAGAGATACAGAGAGAGAGAGATACAGAGAAAGAGATACTGAGAGAGAGATACACAGAGAGAGAGAGCTACAGAGAGAGAGAGAGATACAGAGAGAGAGAGAGATACAGAGAGATACAGAGAGAGATACAGAGAGAGAGATACTGAGAGAGAGAGGGATACAGAGAGAGATACAGAGAGATACAGAGAGAGATACTGAGAGAGAGAGAGGGATACAAAGAGATACAGGGAGATACAGAGAGAGATACTGAGAGAGAGAGAGATACAGAGAGATACAGAGAGAGAGATACAGAGATACTGAAAGAGATACAGAGAGAGAGATACAGAGAGATAAACAAATACTGAGAGAGATACAGAGAGATACAGAGAGAGATACAGAGATAGAGAGATACAGAGAGAAAGAGAGAGATAGAGAGATACAGAGATAGATACAGAGAGAGATACAAAGAGAGATATACAGCGAGAGAGAGTGAGAGATACAGAGAGAGCTACAGAGAGAGATACAGAGGGAGAGATACAAAGAGATATAGAGAGCAACAGAGAGAGAGATACAGAGGGAGAGATACAGAGAGAGACAGTAAGAGAGAGAGATATACAGCGAGAAATGCAGAGAGAGATATATATACAGAGAGAGATACAGAGAGAGATACAGAGAGAGAGAGATACACAGAGAGATACAGAGAGAGAGATACAGAGAGAGATACTGAGAGATACAGAGATATACAGAGAGAGAGAGAGCTACAGACAGAGAGAAAGATACAGAGAGAGATACAGAGAGAGATACTGAGAGAGAGAGATACAGAGAGAGAGAGAGAGCTACAGAGAGAGATACAAATACTGAGAGAGATACAAAGATATACAGAGAGAGAGATACAGATACTGAGAGAGAGATATATATACAGACAGAGAGAAAGAGAGAGATAAAGAGCTACAGAGAGAGATGCAGAGATATAGAGAGAGCTACAGAGAGAGAGAGATACAGCGAGAGAGACAGAGATACAGAGAGATAAAGAGAGAGCTACAGAGAGAGATACAGAGATATAGAGAGAGCTACAAAGAGATACAGAGGGAGAGATACAGAGAGATATAATGAGAGCAACAGAGAGAGAGAGATACAGAGAGAGATACAGAGAGAGATACAGAGAGAGATAGATACAGAGAGAGATACAGAGAGATATACAGAGAGAGAGAAAGATACAGAGAGAGATACACAGAGAGAGAGAGATGGATACAGAGAGAAAGATACAGAGAGAGATACACAGAGAGATACTGAGAGAGAGATAGAGAGAGAGAGAAAGATACAGAGAGAGAGAGATACAAAAAGATACAGAGAGAGAGAGAGCTACAGAGAGAGATACAGAGATAGATACACAGAGAGAGAGCTACAGAGAGATAGATTCAGAGAGAGAGATACTGAGAGAGAAATATAGAGAGATACTGAGAGAGATACAGAGAAAGAGATATACTGAGAGAGAGAGAGGGATACAGAGAGAGATACAGAGAGATACAGAGAGAGAGGGATACAGAGAGAGAGATACAGGGAGATACAGAGAGAAAGATACTGAGAGAGAGCTACAGAGAGAGAGGGGTACAGAGAGAGAGATACAGAGAGAGAGCTACAAAGAGAGAGGGATACAGAGAGAGATACTGAGAGAGAGAGCTACAGAGAGAGAGCTACAGAGAGAGAGCTACAGAGAGAGAGGGGGATACAGAGAGAGAGATACAGAGAGATACAGAGAGAGAGATACTGAGAGAGAGAGGGAGAGAGAGCTACAGAGAGAGAGAGGGATACTGAGAGAGAGAGATGGGGGGGTTCAGTGTTTTTTTCCTCCTCAGGGTTTTGGTGCTGTTCCCTCCGTAGTGCACTACACTGTCCTCTTCAGTCACACTGGAGATGCGACGTGTCTGAAATATAAAACTGTTGTCTACTAAGGGTGAAATAGGTGACATACAGATACAGAATACTTACAATGCACTGGGGTGTTTACTTCCTTGTTGCCTTCTCATCCTTTCTTTTATTTTTTCTTGTTAAATCTTTGTTTTTGTCTTTCCTTACTGTTCTCTCTTTTTCCCTGATTGTCTCCCTAAACTCATGCTCAATATCTGCCTATCAGGTGTGACTTCCCTGTCACATGAAGGGAAGGACACTTCGTGCTTCCTTCCCATTAACTGTTTTCTTTAAACTGCTGGCGTAACACACTCGGAGGAAAATACCATCCACTCCATCATACGCATGAGCACACAGACACCCATGATTGGCCAGAAAAGAACATCACACCTAATGTCCCTCCCTCTATCCCTCACTCCCTGGGAGCTAGGCAATTAGCTGTCACAGTCTCATGGCTGCAAGTGGCTGTGCACATCACTTGAACTCCAGATAATAGGACAAACGCATTTCTTTGCTTGCATGCACGCATTTTTGATTATTTATTTCTCTCCTGTTTTGCCGCCACTCATCTTCACTTTCTTTCTTTGGAGAGTTTCTCTTTTAGTATGATTGTAAGTGGGGTTTACGACGCTTCAGCATCAGCCTTGAATCTTATAGAGTACTTCTGAAAGACTGAACACACACACACACACACAGACACACACACAGGTTCTGCAATGAGGAGAAACACTGCAGTCTAAAGCAGCTTTAAAAGCATAACATCTGCTCTTGAGCAATTAGCAGCTCAAACACTCTAATATGCATGAGATCAAACTCTCAGGGAGCTGCAGTAAATGTAACACACACACACACACACACACACACACACACTGCAGTCCTTGAGCCCACACACGGTAAAGGAGACGCGGCGTGCTGAGAATTGCGAGCAGAGAAACGCGCCGCGTGGGAAATAAAGCTGCTCTTCTGCGTAATGGCTTCCTGTGTAATGTGCTGCTCTAATTTTACCCATAATTCAATTCCACGTCTCTGATTTACAGCTTCACGCAGCACACGCGTGTGTGAGGGGCCGAGACACGGCAACCACTAATCTCATCACACACACATTGATTCATCTAATCTATCTAATCTGTCTATCCATCCATCCCTCCATCCCTCCATCTATATCTGTTTCTGTAGACATGAGAAGAAACATCATGATGGGAGGAACGATGGAGAGATGAAGGCCTGCAGGAAGGAAGGGGTACAGACAGAGAGAAAGGAGGAATAGAGAGATGAAGACAATGTGGGATTAAAAAAATTTATTGATGGAGAGATGGAAAGGGGGAAGGGAAGAAGGGATAAAAGAAAAGAAAGAGAAGGAGTAAATGTTAGGAAAATAAATTGAGTGATGGAGAGATTAAGTGAAGGAGCGATAAAGGGATAAAGAGATGAATATATTGTGGAGTTAGAAAGCAAGTGATAGAGAGATAGAGAGGTGAAGGAAAAGAGATAAAGAGAGATAATAAAATGGTGGAAAAATAAGTGGAGTGATGAGAAATGGAGAGATGGACATGAGGGAAGAATGGAGATGATGGAGGGATGTGTATGATAAATGGATAGGGAGATGAGGATGATGGTCTTAATGGGGTTAAACGAAAGGATGGAAGGATAGAGGGATGGAAGCTATGATGGAAAGGTACAGATGACGATGATGATGAGAAAGAGAGATGGAGAAGCTGAAGATGTAGATGATGGAAAAAATGGATATGATAGAGATGAGCAGATGGAAATTATGATGATAACAGAGACATGGAGAGATGGAGTTTGGATGGAAGGAGAGATAAATGGAGATATTAGAAATATGGAGTTGATAGAGAAACTGATGATGGAGAGATGGAAGGATGGAGAGATAAAGATGATGGAGAGAACAGAGGGATGGAGATAAAAAGATGATGGAGGGAGGATGGAGAGATAAAGATGATTGAGAGAACAGAGGAATGGAGATAATAGAGAGATGATGGAGGGATGATGGTTGGGAGGGTGGAAGGATGGAGAGATAAAGATGATGGAGAGAACAAAGATGATGATGATGGGAGGATGGTTGGAGGATGGAAGGATGGAGAGATAAAGATATATGAGAGAACAGAGGGATGGAGATAATAGAGAGATGATGGAGGGATGATGGTTGGAAGGATGGAAGGATGGAGACATAAAGATGATGGAGAGAACAGAGGGATGGATGGATGGTTAGACGTTAGCGCAGGTAGCTGCAGGGTTCTGAGTCTTCATTCATAATTAATCAGCGCTAATGAGCGAGCGGAGCTTCGTTAGGAGGAATGCTAATTATCAATTGAATATGCAAATCAGGCAGACGAGCTCTGAGACTCCGCTGGAGAAACAGAGAGAGAAAAAAACTGTGTTTCTGAATCTTTCTTAAACACACACACATACACACACACACACTGAATCCCAGACATGTGGTTTGAGGAGATTGTTCTGATCTCAGAGGATGTTTGAAGTACGCCATTTACGTAACCAGCGTGTGTGTGTATGTGTGTGTGTGTGTATGATCACCGACCCAGATTGAAGAACGTTAAGTAATAAAATGCAAAAACAGACACACACTCTATATAACACACACACGCACACACACACACACAGGGTGCTGACTCATGCTGATGGGTGTGGTCACTACCTGAGTCAGGTGTGTTACTGATCCTGCAGTGTCAGAAACACAGAGGATTATTTCTCCTTTTAATGTTTACATTTAAAAAACTAACACACACTAAGCAGCAAGAGGCATAAATGTGTGTTTGTGTGTAAGTTTGGGTATGTGTGGGTGTCTGTCCATGTGTGTGTAAGTGTTTGAATGTGTGTGTGTGCCCACATATGTGTTTTTGTATGTGTGTGTGTGTATGTGTGTGTGTGTGTGTGTGTGCATGTGTGTGTGTGTTTTTGTGTGTGTCTTGCACGCAGCTCTTTTTCTGAATTTCCCCAGGTTGTTTTCATGAAATTGATATTTATGAGACAGAGCCTGTAAGGACAGATGAGAGAGACACACCCTGGGATCCACACACACACACACACCAGTCAAAAACATCCAAATACAGGAAAAGACAAAATGAACGTACATTTTATTGACTTCTGTGTTACAGGGTCAAGTGTGTGTGTGTGTGTGTGTGTGTGTGTGTGTGTGTGTGTGTGTGTGTGTGTGTGTGTGTGTGTGTGTGTGTGTTTAGATGGATGAGCACAGTGCTTTGTTCACACAGACACACTGGGGAACAAGGTGAAGGAGGGAAGGATAAGAAGGAAGAAAATGAGGGCACTGAAAAAAAGCTGGACCAAGAAAAGAAAAAGGAGCGAGAGAGAGAGAGTGAGAGAGAGAGACAGAGAGAGACAGAGAGACAGAGAGAGAGAGAAAAAGAGAGAGAGAGAGAGAGATCCAGAGTGAGAGAGGCAGAGAGCATGACAGGTAGAAAGAGATGAATGGTAAGACCAGTACAGAGAAAGAAAGAGAGAGACTTGAAAAGAGAGTCTTACGGTGAGAGATAGAGAGACAGACAGTGAGACAGGTAAAGAGACTGCTTGATAGATAGTCAGTTTGAAAGAGCCAGACAGTAAGACAGGTAGACAGATAGATAGACAGGCAGTGAGAGAGACAAACAGTGAGACAAGTAGAGAGAGAAACATGTGGATAGACAGAGTGAGAGAGAGAGAGAGTGAGACAGACAGTGGGGGGGCAGTGTGAGTGAGACAGGTAGAGAGGGTGATAATGGAGGGCAGATGGCCCTCTTAGATTCGTAAACACCTCATCAATGCCACTGTCAGTGTTGACCCCTCAGGTTATCACACACACACACACACACACACACACACACACACACACACACACACACACACACACACACACACACTCTCTCTCTCTCTCTCTCTCTCTCTCTTTCTCTTTCTCTCTCTCTCTGTCTCACACACGCACACACAGGGGAGGAAAGGTGAGCAAGTAATGTTGATGCTACAGGCTGCATCCATGACATATCGACTGTCCTCGGGGACACACACACACACACACACACCAAGCTGACACCTGTCTGAGATAAAGCGATGGTCCTAACTGAGGAGAAGAAAGGAAGAAAATGGATGAAGTGAGTGAGAGGTTGTGAGAATGTTCAGGGTAGTGATTTATTTTCTTATAAACTGTATGTAGTGTACACTTACTGAAGTACACCACACACACAACAACAACACTTCACCTTGAAAACAAATAAACTGAGTGAAAAAGAAATGTGTAGATTTTATGAAGAGTGAAGTGAGTGAAGAGAGAAAGAGGAAGAAAAAAATAAAAAAAGAAAAAAGAAAGAAATTAAATAAGAAAAGATAAATAAAAAAATCCGGGGCAGTGGTGACCCGGTGGTAGGGAGCTGGATTACTGATCTGAAGGTCGGGGGTTCGAGCCCCACTATCACCGGGTTGTCACTGCTGTCCCCCAGTGCAGCTAACTGGGTTATTAATGGCTGGCTGTGTCTCTCTGTCTGTGGTGAGAGGAATGTAAAAGAACCATCGCTGTCATTTGTAAAGAGGAAGCTGCATCTCCGTCAGCATGTTTTTGCCCTGCGATGGACTGGTGAGCTGTTCAGTTTTCTGGCTGAGAACCACGGCCTTGGATTTGGAGGTGCTGATCCTCATCCCGGCCACTTCACACTCAGCTGCAAAAAGCTCCAGCATGAGCTGGAGGTCCCGGCTCTATGAGACCAAAAGGAGAACATCCTCAGCAAAAAGCAGAGATGAGATCCTATGGCCACCAAACCACAGAGCACACACCCCACAAGATAGCCCGGGGGACACTGTTGAAAGCCTTCTCCAAGTCCACAAAGCTCATAAAGACAGATTGGGCAAACTCCCATGCCCCCTCCAGGATCCGGGAGAGTGTGAATAGCTGGTCGAGAGTGCTGCGGCCGGGACAAAAACCCCATTGTTCCTCCTGAATCCGAGGTTCAACTATCGGCCGGATCCTCCTCTCCAGAACTGCATAGACTTTCCAGGGTAGGCTGAGGATTCTGAGATTTCATGATGCTTGGAACACACCTTCCGGTCCCCCTTTTTAAAAAGGGGAGCTACCACATGGTTTGCCAATCCAGAAATACGACCCCAGATGACCACGTGATGCTGCAGAGACGTGTCAACCATGACAGTACAACATCCAGAGCTCTGAGACATTCAGGGCGGATCTCATCCCCACCTGGAGCGCGACCACCGAGGAGCTTTTTGACCACCTCGGCAACCTCAGCCCCGGCAATGGGCGGGCTTGGGCGGGCCTGGGTCCACCTGGGCCCACCCCACCCGAACCCCCAGGGTCTTCCTCCTCCACAGAGGGCGTGTTGGTGGGATTGAGGAGGTCCTCAAAGTATTCATCAGGAGTAAATCTGTTACTGTGCTGAGTTTCTGCTCCACTGCTTTTAACTTCACTGCACGGAGTGCAAGAGAATAAAAAGGAAAGAACGGAGGAGAAAAGAGTGAGGGATAATCGGAGGAATAATATTGTGACAGCTTTAACACAGCAGACTTTCATTTCCTCTGAAAGAGAATGTGCGCTAAGGGCAGCGTCTCATCAGCGTTTCTGGAACATTTCATCCTGTTTAAACATACACGTGTGCTGTCCTACACTCTGACCTACACGCACTCTGTAGGCTCCCTACATTACATCATTAAAGCAAACAACATGGTAACACTCGTTTTATTGTCCTGCAGATCAGAACTTTCCGGCAATATTGGTCGAACGCTGATATAAAAACACACCACCACTAGCTAGCGATGATGTATCATGTAAAAATCTTATCTAGCTTAGTTAGCACACAAGCATTTTGTTATAAATCTTTAGTTAGTGAGCTAGTTAGCTAGCATTCACTATCATTTAAGTCACTGCTGCTGTTTCCTGTTGATGGTCCAACTGATACAGCGTCTCTAATAAAAACTGAATGTGAACTTTCTCCCCTCTCTGATACTCTACAATCATCTTTACACAACAGGATCACTGAAATCCTACAAATCTTTATACGGATATAATTATCCATGTAATCTCCCCGCCGCGTTCAGGAGTTTTATATCATGGACTTTCAAAACAATCATCAGACTGTTTGATGAACTTTCAGAAAATTTAATCATCTTTTTATAAAAAGTTATGTCTCATCCTGCAGGTTTGAATCATCAATCATCTCACACAAACACACACACACACACACACACACACACACACACACGGAAGGATGATATTTTTACATAAAATGTGTGTGTACATGTGCGTGTGTGCGCACGCACGTATGTGTGTGTACAGAGTTGAGAAAGTTTGACAGGAACATTTTAAGACGGCTTGTATTAAATTATATAAAATTATATTGAATTATATTGAATAATATAAAATGACATCATCCATAATCACTATTTATGTTTCAGTGTTTAAAGCCGGTCGTTCTGGTAAATATTGTTTATGTATAAATGCGAGTGCAGTTAGCATGATGATGCTAATCTGCTAAGTGGTGGGTCATAAACGTTCATTAGCTGTTTGCTGTAAGTCATGTAAACTATAAACGATTTTTTAATTTGTTTAATATGGTGCAAATCACTACGGATGATCACACGAGCCTTTAAAGAGCCAAATCGAGTGTGGGCGAAAACATACACACACTCTCTTCCCTCTTTCTCACACACACTTACACACATCCGATGCGGCATCAGGATAAGAACAAATGCACATCGATCACACAGACTTCCTGTTACACATTCACTTACCTCCAGGCTTTCCTGTATGTGCGAGTGTGTGTGTGTGTGTGTGTGTGTGTGTGTGTGTGTGTGTGTGTGTGTGTGTGTGCACTCATCTGTTGTAGGTGGTTTTCCCACAAGGTCTTAAGCAGCTCTTCTACAGCTCGAGGTTTTCAGTCCCACTACATGGACACACACACACACACACACACAATTCTTTTGTCCACACTCACTGCTTAGACCTAACTCACAGACACACACACACACACACTCACACACACACACAATAGAAAATCATTACAAAACCAACTTTGTCTCTACAGCAGCGGGACCATTAAGCTCAGAGTTGTGGTGTGTGTGTGTGTGTGTGTGTGTGTGTGTGTGTGTGTGTGTGTGTGTGTGTGTGTATTAATGGCGTATCTCTGCATTGCTCCGGCTGAAGCAGAGTTCAATAATAACAGAGAGAGACTTGGAGATAAAACGTCATCACACAGCGTAAGATTACTGTGTGTGTGTGTGTAGAGTCTTTTTCCCCTGTAGAGAGAGAAAGGTCAACTATTTGCCCTTGCAGCTGGGGGTGAATATAATTGTTAAGGCAGAGAGAGTAAGAGAGAGAGAGAGAGTGAGTGTGTGTGTGTAGCTATATGAGTATGTGTGAAGCGTCACTGGTTTTATTTTAATTCGCACTCGCACATTTTTTTTAACACAACCTAGCTGCAGAGGTAAGTAATTGTCACCCCTGATTGGTCAGAAAGTGTTGATTAATGTTCTATAGCAGCATTGACAGTACTGCAGGCTTATCGTTTCCATAGCAACCACTCATTGAAGGGCGTGTACAGGGCACACTTTTATACACTACATATAAAAGAGATGATTTTTATGTGATCATCATGTGAAGTTGAGTTTGGCTGAGTTGTGCTGCAATGGACAATCACTGTGCTGACACAGGAGCGTTTCTTTAAGGAGGCAGCCGTGGCCTAATGGTTAGAGAAGCGGAAAAATGTTCTGTGGTGGGGGAGTAAGCTGCACCTTCCCTTTCTCCATGGCTAAAGTGCTCCTGAGCAAGGCACCAATCCCCCAACTGCTCTCCGGGTACCACAGTGAGGCAGCCCACTGCTCCGAGTGTGTGTGTTCACTGTTTACGTGTGTGTCTGTGTTTGTGCTCATTGTGGATGGTTAAATGCAGAGGCAATAATGTCCCCTGTGGGATTAATACAGTACAACAAAAATAAATAAACATGATATTGTTCTTTATTAGATATTATAAAGATATTAGGCTGCAACTGTTTGAGTGAATGGAGGAATAAACACCGGAGGAATGAACACCGGAGGAATATTTTTCACCTGCACATTCATACAACTGAGAAAGATAAATGTGAGCCACAACATGCGTGCGCATGCACACACACACACAGCATTCAGCCTTACCTACTTCCTAATAGTGCATCTGGTGTGTGTGTGTGTGTGTGAGCGTACGCATATGATGAGGGCATTTCTATGTAGAGTTTGCATGTTCTCCCTATGCTTGTGTGGGTTTCTTCTGGGTACTCCAGTTTCCTCCCACAGTCCAATGTCATGTACATCAGTGAACACTCTGCTCTAAATCAACCTACAGATGTTAATGTGGGTGTGAATGGTTGTTTGTGGCTGTGTTAGTCCTGTTCAGGGTGTAACCCCGCCCCCTCTCACCTGAACTCCCCTGGGATTGGCTCCAGCTTCCCCGCGACCCTGTGGATTAAACGCTACAGAAAATAGATGGATGAAAGAATGTCAACAATTTTATTTTCATGGAAACACAAAAAAATTATTCTATATGTGTTTAATCTAAAGTGATTGATGTGCATCTCCAGATGTTGTTTGGGAGTTGGCTCGCTGGATGGAAATGCAAATAATAGTTCTGTGAATTCACTGCCTGGTTTTTTAAACTTCATCATTTTTATTGCTTTCTGTTTGATATTTCAATCTAAGTGTCAGCGATCTGCACATCTGGGATTTAAATCTGGACTGACTCTGAGAGATGGATGGTACAGAGGATCATAGGGGTGTGGAGGGGGTATGGAGGGGGCAAAGAAGGGGCATGGAGGAGGCATAGAGGAGGCATGGAGGGGGTTGGGGGGGTGCAGAGGGAGCCTGAAGGAGGGCTGTGTGGAGTGGGCATGGATGAGGCATGGAGGGACCATGGGGAAATCATGCAGGGGTGTGGAGGAAGCATGGTGTGGTGCAAGCTGTGAGAGGTG
This sequence comes from Neosilurus hyrtlii, assembly GCA_028564935.1. Classification (NCBI taxonomy): domain Eukaryota; kingdom Metazoa; phylum Chordata; class Actinopteri; order Siluriformes; family Plotosidae; genus Neosilurus; species Neosilurus hyrtlii. The sequence continues at coordinate 319,099 of JAOUQZ010000029.1, read as the reverse complement.
CTTTAAGGTCGTAGGCGCTGGACTGGTTTTGGTTTTGTAGGTGAGGATCAGTGTATTAAATCTGATGACTACAGGAAGCCAGCGGAGGGGGAGTAGCTATGGAATGGTGTGGGAGAACTCGCAAAGTCCAAAACAAGTCGTGCAGCTGCACTCTGGAGAAATAAAAGAGAACGGAATAAGAGAGAGAGAGAGAGAGAGAGAGAGAAAGGTGTGTGTGTACTCTTTCTAATCAAGGCCACAATCAAACTGACTTATTAAATAAAGTGTGGCATATTACTGTTGATTACACACACACACACATACACACACACACACTGAGCGATTACGCTCCTGATCTAATTAGCCGCGAGTTATTGTCTCTCTCTCTATCACACACACACACACACACACACACACACACACACACACACACACACACACACACACACACACACACACACACATACCGCAGCCCTCTTGGGGAGCCATAAAGCACTGTGCATAGTAAATTAGGACACGCCCTCACTGGACTGACAGTGGTGAAAAGACTGTGGTTCAGCACACACCCACAACGGATAAATGATGAACAGGGTGTGGATTGGGACACGCCCATACTGGACAGATGATGTGAATGAAACTTTGCAGTAAAATGTGTTTGAAGCTGTTATTTTTGATCATGTGATCATGTGAATAGTTTATGGTGCTACTCAGATGCAGTTACACAAATCACCATCTGAAACACTTTAAACGTAAATATAAACAAATAAACAGTATGGCCTCTCCGTCTATCGGGGCCTCGTTTTGGGGAAATCTGTGTTCAGCGTCAGTAGGCGATATTTGACCTTTTCCTTTTCATTTTGTGTCTCGGTTTGTAAATCGACGCCGCTGTACCGTACCGTTCCCTGTCACAGCGTAACTGATTCCTATCATTTTTTTCTGGTATCACAAATCTGATTATGGGCACGTCTCCTTTTAAACCAGCCGGTTGTAATTCTCGACACTGACTGATTTCTCTCCAGGAAAATAAATTAGCATTTTTAGAGCAACTCTCTGCCTCACACGCGAGTGCAGCGTAAAATTAAACTGATTGTTTTCTGTTTGTTTTTTTTCATTTAAGCATGAAGGTAAAGGTCAGTGTGTGTGTGTGTGTGTGTGTGTGTGTGTGTGTGTTTTTTAATAAGGTTTACACTACAGTGGGTTTGTGTTTCTGTATTTATGAAACGATTTAATCTCACATGAAGAGCTTTTACTCAGAAGATAAACGGTCTTATTTTCTGTCTTAAACGCAGGAGATGCGTCTGACTGCAGCCTCGCAGCAACATGCCTGGATTCATGGAGGAGAAATAAAGAAATGACGCAGTGGTTCTCTGTAGCAGTGTGTGTGTGTGTGTGTGTGTGTGTGTGTGTGTGTGTGTGTGTGTGTTTTCTTGTTAAAGCCGCAGGAGTCTGAAGTCTGTGATTAGCTTCTAATGAGATTCATGTTGGTCTGCAGAACAAAATGTGAAGAACTTCACAACATGAACTTTCCTGTTTCTTGCTGCTTATGGCACAAAGTGGGTGGAGCCATTCTTTAGCAACACATGTGTCACACCAAACTTCACCAATTATGGGGCTGATATCATTAGCCACGCCCATATAGTGTTTATCAAACTATTGTACTGGAATAGACTGAACGACAGAATGAAGGATCTGATGTAGCAGGCTTAAGATACTGGACTCAAAGCTGTCAATCAAGCATGCTCATTAGCATATTACACTACACCCATTATGACAGCTTTTCTTACCTTCATAAAACCTTTAGCTTGATATTTCCACAGGATAAATATTGCCAGAAGCCAAGTTCCATTTATAAGGAGCACGTCGATTTATCATCAGTGTCGTGTTCTGTTAAAAGGCCTTGTGATGGTCTGGTGAGCTGTTCAGGGTGTCCCTGGCCTTCAATTTGAGTTGGCTAAGATGAACCCAAACCTTGCAAAAAGGTCAAACTTTCCATTAAACTGACCCAATTTCTCCATTTGTCTATTTTAGATTTCATGCTTATTTTTTTTTTTTTTTTTTTTTTTTTTTGTCTTGTCCAGCATCCCAGCAAGCAGAATGGTAGTCTGGTTGCAGCATTGTGCTG
>JAOUQZ010000029.1:298860-316898 GCA_028564935.1 Neosilurus hyrtlii | reverse complement strand
CCCATTCACCCCAGGCCTCACCCAGGCCCCAGGACGGTAACCAGACACCAGGGCATGCGCTAACCCACCCCATGGCATTCATGCTTATTTATAATGTCATTATTTATAATTATTAAATACAATCATCAGAATAAATGATATCTAAAGTGAAATTAAAAAGTACATTTAAAAAAATACCATAAACTATAGCATCTGTTTGAAATGTTTAGTTAACATCAAATTATGAATTATTTCTGAGCCATAATAGAACACATTTTAATATGAAATGTCCAGTCATGTGCCTGCATACATCACAAACCCGGAAGTGAAACGTTTGAGCACATGATCAAGCTTTAACAGTTGGAATAAAAAGAGAAGGAAGAATAATACACATGTTGTCTTAAGCAATAATAAGCAGCTTATCACATGTGATTTAAATTGTTTAGAATCTTTACTCTGTTGTTGTGGACGGGTTTGGTAAAGACTTTTATTATGAAGAAGCTCCGACTGCAATTTAGCAGCTAGTAATGAGCTTCACGTTCATGACGCAGCACATTAAAATAGTCTACATTTCCCTCAGAATCACAGTTTTAACTCACCACGGCCTGACTCTGTTGGAACGTTTTATCTTCCTGAGGCAATGTGAGTAAAATAAATAAGTAAATAAATAAATGAAAGAAGTGAAGCCCCTCCCCAGTCCTCGTGAACGCGCATCTGAACTTCTAAATGGCGGGAAATTTGCTTAATTGGTTTAATGAGAAGCAGGTGAGGGTGGGGCACCAGGGCTACCTGTGTAACCTTAAATAGCACTGCCTGCACTCCTGCCTTCATCTCCAGCCCAGGGGTTTTTAAGAAGGCTTTTGGATTTATTATTATTATTTTTAAATTATTATTGTTCCTAGTAATCCAAGCTTTAATTAGTTTATTATTAATGGCTCCTAAAAAGGCAGCAGAGAAGAGGATCTCTCCTGAGGAAGAGGTGAACGAGGGGACGGAGAACCAGGGAGCAGCTTTGGGTTTGTATCTTTTATTTATTTATCTTATTGTGACTTGTGCAACTGTTTAAAATTGTGATGGGATCATGTGATTAGGGGGGGCCTCATAACATATTCATTATTTATTTATTTATGCTATCACGTTTCCAAAGTGGTTTAATGACAAATTTACCCCTTAAATGTGGTGGTCTTATTTTTACATAAATTTTGTTACCTTTTAGTTCTCTTTTTATCTGAAACACTTGGTGCTGAAGTTAATGGGACTTGTTTTTAAAGATGTTCCGGAGGAGGCGAGGAAGACTGTGAGGAAGGTTTCTCCTCACCCGTCCATGATGGAGATGGTGAAGGAGGCCCTGACTGAGCTGGACCAGCGGAAGGGTGTGTCTGCCCAAGCCATCCGCACCTTCATCAAGGAGAAATACACCACCGTGGATGAGGCGAGGCTGAAGACGATGTTGCGCAAAGCTCTTGTTAAAGGAGTCGAATCTGGGGTGTTTGTGAGACCTGCGAACTCCACGACGACAGGTGCTCAGGGTAGCTTCAGGGTGAGGAACCCATCCAAACTGGTCGAGCTTTTAGAACAGGGAAGGTGTTTTCACTGCTTTAAAAAAATTACTGTTTTCTTCAGCTTGCTGTCCGGAAGCCAAAACCATCGAAGAACAAAGAGGCTAAAGAAAACACGAACCCCAACATTAGTAAGGCCAGAGAACCTAAAGCCAAGTCCGGTGAGCATGCGGGGGGTTCTGTTCTAATCCAGCAGACTGAAATGGGAGAATGTTGCACTGATGACCTTTTTTTGTTTTCCAGGGGATGTGAAGACTAAGAAAACCAAGTCTGCAGTGGAGGTGAGTGAGCACTTTGTTAACGGTCAATATTGATTTCATCTGGAAGCCCTTTGTGCTGTTGTAAAGGGCATCTATAAACAAGTTTACAGCATTCTGTGATTTCATTCCTCTGCTTTTCCTTCTTACACCTCACAGGAGGATGGGCAAAAGAAAACCAAGAAGAACGTCTTGGCTTCCAAGGTGGCTCCGGCGAAGAAGCCTAAAGCCAAGCGCACTGCTGCAACAGCCGACGGTGAACCGGAACCCAAAACCCAGATCTCCCGATCTTTTGAGGGTGAGCATGGCGAGAAATCTGGTGTGAAGAAAAGAGGAAAGAAGGCGGCTCTGAAAGCTAAGGTTGGCTCAGATGGGGGATCAGGAGAGGAGGGCCAGAAATCTGAGGATGGAGGAAATGAGGCTGAATCGACTGCACAGAAGAAAGGAGGGAAGAGAACGTCTCCGAAAGGTGATGGAGAGCCAAAGGGCCCCAGATCATCAGGGAAGAAGGCAGTGGAGAAATGATCATTTTTAACATGGTTTTTTTTTTTTTTATATCTAATAAAACATTTTGTACTTTATGATGTGTGATGGGTTTTAACTACTGAACTTGGCCATATAATGAAATTGTATTAAATTTATGGATGGTACATAAGGAAGTGGGGCAGAGCCCTATCCAGTTAGTCAAATAGATTCTATTTATAAAATAATTTGGGGTAACCACCACAAACTCCAATCCTTTTTGGATTTGTTTGAACTGCTTCATCCTATTCGGGTCGTGGGGAGGTGGAAGCCACTGACTCTGGGTGAAGGTGGGGTACACCCTAACCAGCTTGCCATACTTCTGTAGAGCCTGGAACTTGAAATTGCCAGCTAGCCTAATGTGCATTACTTTAGACTGAGGGAGGAAACCACACAAACACTGGGAGAATATGCAAACTCCACACACAATTGCCCTTGCTGAGCCTGGGACTTGAGCCCAGGTCCTTCTTGCTGTGAGGTGGATGTGATGACCGCTACACCCCGTACTGCCCTCCTTTCAGTTTCAGGACTTTCCAAATCAGAAATGTGTGGGTTTTGTTTTTTTAGTAATTACATAAACACTAAAAATGAAGTTTCTACCTTTTTGTATTCTGATTGGTGTAGATGTAACGTGACCTGCTCCCAGTACAGTACAGAGAGTAATGTGTTAATATGTTAAGTGTTTGAGTGACTCTGAATTCCTGAAGCCATAAAAAAAAAACAATTCAATCCCCTGGCTGCACTCGAGTGTCCATTGGACGTTTGGATAATTTACGATGGATAATTATCTGCGCTCAGGCCGGACTTCTGACCCGTGTTCTTTCTGCCCTCAGCTGTGAAATGAAACGTGAGGGTTTTTTCCCTTTTTCTCTTTAATGTTAGTGCTGTTGTGTCAGGGTCAGAGATAAAGTGATGTTTTTGTGTGTGAGGTTAGTGATTAGAGATGTGAAAAGTGCGCATGCTGAGGGCTTGGCAGGAGGAGCACAAGGGGATTATGGGTCAGGAAAGGTCGGGTTGCTTATAAAACAAAGAAAGAAAGAACTAAAAGGAGTAGGATGGCTGCGCAGGATCGTTTTATGGTGCAGTTCTGCACAGAGGATTTACGGGTTTATCTGATCTGGGTGAGCTGTGTGGAGATCGGGTTAGCGTCAGTTAGCATCGGCGTCAGTATAAACAGATCTAAGAAGTGTTTACTGAAGTGAGACGCTCAGTGTTGTATTTTACAAGATGTTACAGGTGACGCAGTGCACTGTAAGCACGGTCCCGGGTTACATTTACAGTTTGGATTAAACACTGAGATTACATGTCGTCTTTAACACTGAAACATTAGAGAACCTGAATGACCTGCTAAAACCTGAACCACCAACACACTACAGAGAGAAGTCATTCAAATGAATCAGTTCTGTAGTTGGCTTTCTTTTACTTTATCATCCATCCACCCATCCTTCCATCCTTTCATTCATTCGAATCGCCTAATCCTACAAGGGACTCAAACCCAGGACCTTCCTGCTGGGAGGCGGACGTGCTGACAACTACGCCACCGTGCCACCGGTTTATTTATTTTTGTGTTTATTACATTATCTTCTGAAAATTAAATGTGGAGTAAAACTTTGTTTTTTACCATTTATAATATCATAAAACTTTGCTTTGTTTAAAAAAAACGCCCGTGATCCATGTGGGAGCCAAAAGAGTCGACTCACCGAATCACTTAAAAGGGCCATAATTTCTATAATTTAAGGTGTGTTTACTTCTGGTTTATTTGAATATCTGCTGCATTTTCAGAAATGTAAAATTTCCAGCGCTGTGGGATGAAACTAAATCCCTGATGGAAATATAAACCACATTAGAGCGATTAACATTAATCTCAATCTGAATAAACAAGGTTTTAATGAGTTCGATCTACAAACCCAACACTGTGGGAGAAAAAAACACCCAAAATGATCCTGAAATATTCATTCCAGCTTTAAATTCATTTTCATACCAAGTTTATTAAAGCGGTGGTGAATACGCCGCCACGTGAAATTAACCACTTCCTGCTTCAGGTTTTCTTTCTTTCTTATTAGTTCATGTCGTCTTTTGTTTCCTGGATTTTCATTCTTTTCTTTTCATTGTTTTTCTTATTCGACATCATTTTGGGGGTTTTATTAGGAGCGCAGTGCATTATGGGACACATTATAGTGTGTAAAGTGTATATAGTGTGTATAGTATGTATAGTGTATATAGTGTAAATAGTGTGTATAGGGTATATAGTGTGTATAGTGTGTAGAGGGCATATAGTGTATATAGTGTGTATAACGTGTATAGCGTGTATAGTGGGTATTGTGTGTGTATAGTGTATATAGTGTGTATAGTGTATATAGTGTGTATAACATGTATAGCGTATATAGTGTATATAGTGTGTATAACGTGTATAGCGTATATAGTGTGTATAACATGTATAGCGTATATAGTGTGTATAGTGGGTATTGTGTGTATAGTGTGTATAGTGTATATAGTGTGTATAGCATGTATAGTGTGTATAGAGTATATAGTGTGTATAGTGTATATAGTGTGTATAACGTGTATAGCGTATATAGTGTATATAGTGTGTATAACGTGTATAGCGTATATAGTGTGTATTACGTGTATAGCGTATATAGTGTGTATAGTGGGTATTGTGTGTATAGTGTGTATAGCATGTATAGTGTGTATAGAGTATATAGTGTGTATAGTGTATATAGTGTGTATAGAGTGTAAAGGGTATATGGTGTGTATAGCGTGTATAGCGTATATAGTGTACATAGTGTGTATAGTGTGTATTGTGTGTATAGCGTGTATAGTGTGTATAGCGTGTATAGTGTATATAGTGTGTATAACGTGTATAGTGTGTATAGCATGTATAGTGTGTATAGAGTATATAGTGTGTATAGTGTATATAGTGTGTATAGGGTGTAAAGGGTATATAGGGTATATAGTGTGTATAGCGTGTATAGCGTATATAGTGTACATAGTGTGTAAAGTGTGTATAGCATGTATAGCGTGTATAGTGTGTATAGCGTGTATAGCGTATATAGTGTGTATAGTGTGTATAGTGTATATAGTGTGTATAGTGTGTGTATAGTGTGTATAGCATGTATAGTGTGTATAGAGTATATAGTGTGTATAGTGTATATAGTGTGTATAGTGTGTATATAGTGTGTATAGGGTATATAGTGTGTATAGCGTATATAGTGTATATAGTGTGTATAGTGTGTATAGCGTATATAGTGTGTATAGTATGTAAAGTGTATGTAGTATGTACAGTGGGTATAGTGTGTATAGTGTATATAGCGTGTATAGTGTATATAGCGTGTATAGTGTATATAGTGTGTATAGTGTGTATAATGTGTATAGTGTATATAGTGTGTATAGTGTGTATAATGTGTATAGTGTATATAGTGTGAATAGTATGTAAAGTGTATGTAGTGTGTACAGTGTGTATAGTGTATATAGTGTATATAGTGTGTATAGTGTGTATAGTGTGTATAGTGGGTAATGTGTAGTATGTGGTGTGTGTAGTGTGTCACACCAGGTGTTTAGTCAGGTGTGTTTGCACAGGAGACACTAAAGTGCATTGAGTGCACACTAAACAGCCTGCAGGAAGCATTAGCATTTGGAACACAGCCGACGAAAATAATTCAGCTGATAATGGAATGCCAGAGAGAGAGAGAGGAAGAGAGAGACCAGCTGTGTGTGTGTGTGTGTTAGATGGCATTGTGTTCCTCCTGCAGGTGTGTTTTGTACCTGTGGCCCCCTCCTGCAGGTGCCCTCGGTAAGAAGAGGAATGTACAGGGGAGAAGTGAAGGAAGGAAAGGAAAGGCACTCATCGAACTCTCATTCACCCTCTCATTGACACCAAGCTTCAGGCTACAAATAAAGAACAAGTGTGTGTGTGTGTGTGTGTGTGTGTGTGTGTGTGTGTTGGAATGGGGGTTGGACAGAGAGACAGTGTGTCAGACAAAGACGGTGTGTGTGTCTGTGAGTGTAGATAGAGAGAGAGGGAGGACAGGGCAAGAGATTGATGGCGTGGATGTGCAGATGGAAAAAGATGGATAGAGGAAATGGATGGAGATGGAGCAGGAGACAGAATGAGCGCTGTGAAAGAGGAAGAGAAAACAAACACACAAGACTCTGAAGGAAAGATCGAAGCACTGATAGAGTTCAGCAAACACCAACATCAGAGACGCACCAGCACGCTGAGAGAGAGAGAGAGAGAGAGAGAGGGATGCAAATACCGGTTAAAAAAAAAAAAACAACAAAAATCGACTTGTTCCTGGTTTAAGTGGTTCATGTTATGAGAACATTGCTAGGTTGCTAGGCAACTGTCAGTTGAAGTATAAGTTAGCTAATGACCGAGGCTAACACTCGAGCTAGCTAGTACAAAAACATTAGAGACTGAGAGTGTAAATAAGTCAGAACCTTCAGGATCATCAAGATTTCTGTCTGAAGTGCTGAGGAAGTGCTGAGAGAGAAACTCTGTGTCAGTAACATCACACTGTCCGTTCAGTTAGCATCGGATGCTAATCACGTGCAGAAAGGGAAAATATGAAAAAGGATTCATACACACTTCTGAAATAAAACAGATTTAATGCTACTGAAGATAAAGTGTCCTCACACTCACAAACACACACACAGGCTCTTATCTGCTACATGTGTATGGCTCACTGCTCAGAGGAATGTAAAGTGAGTCTCTCTCTCTCTCTCTCTCTCTCTCACACACACACACACACACACACACACACACACAAAGCTCGAAGAGGGTCTTATCTCTCCTGCTGTTCCTTAATGGATGGGCATTCAAACAAAGGTCACTTACACACACACACACACACACACACGCACACACACACAAACACACAGGGAGAGAGAGAAACAAACACAACAGACATCTTTCTGACAAACAGTTGACACTGACACACACGCACATACACACACACACACACACACAGTGACAAGAAGTGAGGCACAAGGGAGCGACTGAAAACTCAGTGAAAAAAGGAAAGAACTGACAAAACAGCAGTAACCTAGTGACACCTCTCTCTCTCTCTTTCTCTGTCTGTCTCTCGGTCTCCCTCTCTTTCTGATTGTTTGCCTGTCTCTCTCATTCTCTCTTTTTGTCTCTCTCTCATTATGTCTGTCTTTTTCTGTCCCTCTGTCTGTCTCTCTTTCCATCTCTCTCTCTCTCTCTCTCTCTGCTGTATCAATTTTATATGAAATCTGGAACAGTTTTTAATATTGTTTGTTACGCTGAAGGTCTTGTGCGGTAAAAGGGACTTCCATCTTGTTTCCTAACACATGTGAAAGTGGGCGGGGTTCATCTGGAACCATACATGGTGTTGTGACGTGTCTCGCTAACAAAGTAACCACCGAACATTAACCTGTTGTCATGGCAACGAAGACCCAAAAACAGTTGGTATAAAGTTGACGTGATGAACAGATTATTAGGAGGAGTGTTCCGTAAATGACTTGTCACCAAAAGAACATCATAAAAGATGCAATAAACAAATAAACAAGCAAACAATTTATAGAAGATTAAATGGACAATGTGTCTGTGTTTGGCTCTGATCATTTGTTCTAACATTTTATCACTGGTATGTTAAATATTTAGAGCAGAATAGTGTGTGTGTGTGTGTGTGTGTGTGTGTGTGTGTGTAAGTTACAGGTAGATGTACACAAAGTTGTGTAAATGAATTATCACTAAACCTGTCTGTAAGAGGAAAAGGTCAAATTAGCATAAAGGTCTCATCTCTTCTACAGTGAACGGACTTCAGAATTAAACCTGTGTGTGTATGTGTGTGTAATGATTCTTCCCACCCTTTGCAAGAAGCCTTGAAGAACTCGGTCTTTAAACCATGGACTGTAAAAACCATGCAGAGTGAAACGTTTATAAGAGTGAAGCGTGTTCTAGCGCCCCTGCTGGCTGGCTGCAGTATAGCGTGTAGCTCCACCAATCTCCATGTCTTTCAATATCAAAGCAGCTGAATTTCCATATACATTTTCTAATCTAAATTCTTTCCATTCTGGAGTGTTTCTAACTTTTCTGGACAGTAAGTCTGTAGGGCTTTTTACACCCAAGCCTACTGGCTCATCACAACCGGAGCTTATTCCGGTTTCTGTAGTGTGAAGCAACTTGGAGATTGACTCCTCCCAGATTACCTTCTGGTAAATAATAAAATAAATGGTACCCATTCATACTGCTGGGTGGACAGAGGCACACTTGTGGTCAAGACCTTGCCCAGGGTTCTTAGCACAATCGGGATCTAATGGGGATTTAAGCTCATGACATCTCATTCATGAGCCCAGCCCCCTAACCACTACACCACCAGCCCCAATACAAACTGTTAACATTTCTATTCAATGTTCTATTTGTGTTACAAACACTGCAAACCCCCTGACCAATCAAAGTCCTGCATTTGCCCCAGTGCAGTAATAAAGATACAGGAGCAGTGATAGAGAACTTTGCTCAGGTTCCTCACTCTGGATAAAATCCTGAATTAAAGTGAATGCTCGGATGCCTTTATTAAGATTTATGTACTTGTTTGTTCTGACGCTCATCAGCAGTCGGAGTAACGTCTCCTTTCTTTTGTCTTCATGTGTGACAGGAAGGTGGTGAGGAGACACTGTTTCTCTCTCCCTCTCACACACACACGGGCAGTGAGGAATGTCTTGTTTTTAAAGATGAAAGTCCTTCTGTGCTCTCACACATCCTCCAAGTCTCCTGACGTGAAACAGACAGCTATAAAACCGAACAGAACGCAGAGGGACGTCAAAAAATAACCCAATGACCAAAACATGTCACGCAGAGAGGAGCATCCAGTGGAACGTCAAACACACTCCCTGTAGGGATGTACCTCTTTACCACGAGTACACTCGATCAAACGCATGTGGAGTTCAGAGATTTACACACGGTACCAGAACAATCATTAAACTGCCTATCACTGTTTATAAAGAGTGAATCAATGTGTGTAACTGAATCAGGGTGAGAGTGAATCAGTGTATGTGAATGAATCAGTGTGTGAATAAGTCTGTAAATGGCTATTACAACTGGCCTATCTTAGCCGAGTCTGTTTAAAGGTGAGGTACACCCTGAACAACTCGCCAGTCCAACACACATGCACAACCATTCACGCTCACACTTCTGGGCAATTTGGTACAGCCAACTACACTAATGTGCATGACTTTGGTCTGTAGGAGGAAACCAGAGTACTCGAACACAGGACCTTCTTGCTGTGAATGGATCAGTGAATGAATCAGTGAGTGAGTCGATTTGAGACTCAGCTCTGAGTGGTATATATTTCAGTTTAAACACCAGTTGTTCTGTGGCCTGTCAGACTGACAGATGAATGCAGTCCGTAGTGGAGAAGTGCATTATGGGAAACAAGCTTGGAGTCGTCGCTGTTCACCTTGTAGTGCACTCGGAATCCCGCTGTGAGAACCGAGTGCGTGACAGTGATTAATCTGTTTACGGTGACAGAATGGGCAATTTACACACACACACACACACACACACACACACACACACACACACACACACACACAGTGTGTATAGACTGCTTGTCACATCACATCATGACAACCAGCTGAGATAACGAGACACTGGTAGGAACTGAAGAAAAAAGGAAAGACAAAATGAAAGAGACAGACAGACAGACAGGAGAGACAAGAAAGAAAAAAAGAGCAAATAGAAAAAATAACTTAAATGAGAGAGAGAGAGTTAATTGAAGCACTGAGAAGTGAGAGATGCCCATTTAAACCAGGAGCAGAGACATGGACACCCTCTGGTACAGAGGGAGCAGGATAGATGAATACAGAAACATAAACAGAAGGATGAGTAGAGAGACAGAGACAGAGACCAGATGGATGAGTAGAGAGACAGAGGGTAGATGGATGAGTAGAGAGACGGAGACAGAGGGCAGATGAATGAGTAGAGACTGAGACGGAGGGTAGATGGATGAGTAGAGACTGAGACGGAGGGCAGATGGATGAGTAGAGAGACAAACAGAGGGCAGATATGGATGAGTAGAGACACAAACAGAGGGCAGATATGGATGAGTAGAGAGACAGACAGAGAGCAGGTGGTGAGTTGAGAGACAGAGGGCAGGTGGATGAGTTGAGAGACGGAGACGAGGGCAGGTGGATGAGTAGAGAGATGTAGATGGAGGACAGATGGATGAGTAGAGAGACAAAGACGGAGGGCAGATGGACGAGTAGAGAGACGGACAGAGGGCAGAAGGGTGAGTAGAGAGACGGTGACGGAGGGCAGAAAGGTGAGTAGAGACAGAGGGCAGATGGATGAGTAGAGAGACGGTGACGGAGGGCAGATGGATGAGTAGAGAGACGGTGACGGAGGGCAGATGGATGAGTAGAGAGATGGAGACGGAGGGCAGATGGACGAGTAGAGAGACGAAGACGGAGGGCAGATGGACGAGTAGAGAGACGAAGACGGAGAACAGATGGATGAGTAGAGACAGAGATGGAGGGCAGATGGATGAGTAGAGAGACGGAGGGCAGATGGATGAGTAGAGAGACAGACACGGCAGATAGATGAGTGGAGAGACGGAGGGCAGATGGATGAGTAGAGACGGAGACGAGGGCAGATGGATGAGTAGAGAGACAGACAGAGGACAGATAAATGAGTAGAGACAGAGGGCAGATGATTAGTAGAGAGATGGAGACGGAGGGCAGATGGATATACAGTGAGTATTTTTTTTCCTCTGGTCTCTTCGCCGCAGTGAATAACAGAGAAGCTCGACCGAGGAATCACATCAACCAACACGATTATGGAAATGTGGTGCTGCCTCTGCCTACAGGTGTGTGTGTGTGTGTGTGTGCGCGCACAGCCGGTCACACTTAAATGGATTTGAAATGCAGAGAGAAAGAAAAAGAGAGGGAGAGAGGGGCGTGTGTCTGAATCCGAAACGGAGCTCTACAGGAATGTACGAAGCAGCGTTATGACGTACACCACGTCATAAGCACCTGCAATTAAACATGAAGATGATAAAGTGTACAAATCACACAAACATCAACGACTCGCTAACAGCACGGCGGGTAAAGAAATAAATAAAAACCTGAAGCTCAACATTCCAGGATCAAATCATAAGGTTTTCTCTTCACACCATAGAACAGCATTAGCAACAAGCTAGCCCTCAGAAAATACAGTATCGTTAGCGACAAGCTAGAAGGCAAATATTAATTAGCAAGTGACATGCTAGCTAACATAAGTAACTGTAACGTTAATTATCTTCTGAAAAGTGCAATGACCGGGTCAGTGCGAGATTTAGGTGAGAGCTGATCTGAACCCAGTTGTGCTTTAAACTCATGTAGAGAAGAGGGAATGTTACTGTTGTCAACCATGTTGATTTGACGTCACTCTGTAAACTGAAAGTGCTAGTTGAGGTTACACCACGTCTGACGAGCTAAGGTTACATGCAGATCCATTCATATTGGAATCTGCTCAACAAACGCAACAATATAATCTCGTATGTCATATCAGCGAAGCACTGGATCAAATATTTTCCTCTAAAACTTAAATGTTAACACAACCCGTCATTGTAACTGACCAATCATGGAGCAGCACCGTTTCTAGCTCCACCCTCACCCTACTGTCAGTTAAAATTACTGCAATTACTAAACTAATTTTATTACTTTTTATTGCTAATTAGCGCTAACTCCTCGGTTAGCATGTGCTCTGTACAGTCTCGCTAATGAATGAACAGAACAGAGACGTGAGCGGACGTGTGTGTGTGAGAGAGTGTGTGTAAATGGTTTATTGTTGGGACAGAAACACGGGTTACACTCAAGGGAAATTAAAAAAACCAAAAAAGAACACTTTTACATAAACGTATATTCCTATACATCAAAAGGAAACAAAGGAATAATTATAATAATAACAACAACAACAATATTAATAATAAGAAACATCTCCCCGCTTGTGTGTATCATAGATCTCCAACGTGAAGATCCGTCTCTTGCTCTTACCCATAAATCCATACTGAAGGCCGGTCTGGGGTCAAAGGGCACCACAGAAAAAGTTTGTTTGTGTAATGATGATAAACTGACTGTCCATCATTACATGTGAATAAAAACATGATCAAGTGCTAACGACACCTCACTCTTCTCTCTCTCTCTCTCTCTCTCTCTCTCTCACACACACACACACACACACACACACACACACACACATACACACTTCCTGAAGCCTTGGTGAGACGCCTGGAATAAAATATTTGCAGCTGGATGTGCGTATGAAATATAACAGAATGAACCACATGGCGTTCCCACGGCTGATTCATTCAATCATTTAAATATTGTAAATTTTTTTTCTGATAATAAACCTGATCAAGTGTGATATTGCTTTAAAAATGTTTTCTATAGCAATCAATTAAACACTCAAAACATTAGTTTTGAATTATTGAATGGATTTTTGGCGACATTTGTTTGTTTGTTAATAACCGGCTTATTTACTGCACTCAGAACATTAACACTCACTTCCTGTGATTAACGAGCTCCCGTATTACACTTAATTTAATTTACAGTAAATCATTCTGTATATCTTAAAAAATTCAAACCAAGATCACCTCTGATTGCGAACAGAACCCTAATTTTCATTCTGGTGTGGAACTCTGATCCGACGCGCCCGCTCACGTTTTAGCTTCACGGATCTCGGGGAGTAAAATCGGATCTGTAGAATAAGGCAGTCGCTCAGGATGGATTTATTTCCTGAACTCATGATTATTTCTTACATTCCTCTGCTCATCTTTTTTTCTTTCTCATGTTGATTTTCTACCCAGTGGACGCGTTACTGCCACGTCAACTCTGGTGCATGGAGCCCTGAATAGAACAACAAGGGAAGACCATTCTTTATTTACTCCTTGTTTGGCGGATTTCTTTTTTTTTGTTCTTTCTTGTTTTCAGTAGTTTGATATAAAGTTGTAATAATTTGAATGCAGGAGTCTGTCCTGAGCTGATGTTGGACATGTAGTACTTTTTATCCTCTTTATGTTCTGTTGAACCTCCTGTTTTAAACAGACCTGTAACACAAACTGTCCCAATATTTTCCATCCATTCAAAAAGGAGGTTCTCAAAATCGTGAATATTACCATCAAGAAATCAGTAAAACAAGGAATTAAAATGAACGGCCTTAAACGTAATAAAATCAGAGCAAAAAATAAAAATGCAATATTTCTGAACCACTGCTCTACAGAGTCATGTGACATTTGGAGGCGGGGCTAAACAGTAGAAAGGAGCAACGACTGACTAATACATTCAAAGTGTGTGTGTGTATACTCTATAATCTGGATTATTAATCTGATCAGAGAAATTAAATAATCCAAACAGGACCTGTGTGTAAACAGAGGACAGTCTGAGATCAGATTCCATTCCTGGTATTAACTATAAATCAATCAAACAGTCGTCAAGGAGACGGAGACAGAGGGATGTGAGGAGGGGTGTGCGAGAGATTTCTCACAGTGCAGATACTGAAAATTAAACCAGACCCCGGGTGTGGTGTGTGTAAAAAACAGGGGGGGGGAGAGAGAGAGAGAGAGAGAGAGAGAGAGAGAGAGAAAGAGAGAGAGAGAGAGAGAGGAAAAGAGATAGAGAGAGACAGACAGAAACCCCCCGTGGAGAACCGGCGATGTCCCAGCAGGGCTTAAACACGGTCCTTGCTGTTCCTCCTCATTTAATCCTCGTTAAGTCTCAAGTGGCGAAATAACACACTCCGTTAAAAAAATACTCTGAAAACGGAACAGGGCGTGGAAGTCCTCCATTCGCACAGCCACGCCCAAATATGGCACTTTTTCTTCTCTCCGTATTCGGCATTCCATATTAAAAACTCCATACTGTTTGTTGTCGTGGCGACCCTGGAGTTCACGTCATGGTGTCTTTTAAACCTTTTGTGTCACTGAAGCGCCATTTTGTGACGTCGTGATATGACTCCTCAATGCATGGCAAACAAAGTCCTGATTGGTCCATGTCACAGGAAGAGCCGAGTCCATGGAGTGTGTGTGTGTCAGTAGAGGATGTTGTTGGGACTCTTATTCTGGATTCGAAGAGCTTGAATACTGGAGAGAATTTTCTTCTGATGGCCAGCAAGAGTCACACCCAACCTCAACAGATCTCTAACAGAGAGACAGAGAGAGAGTGTCAGAAAGAGAGACAGCGAGACAGAGAGAAAGAGAGAAAGTGACAGAGAGAGACACAGAAAGAGAGACAGAGAGAAAGAGAGAGAGAGAGAGAAAGAGAGGCAAGACAGAAGGAGAGAAAGAGCAAGATGGGGGGGAGTTATATTAGATATAAACCCTAAATTGTTTATTATAAAACATTAAATTATATTAATTTCTACTGATGACAGAAAAATGTACAAAAAAATGAGTTTTATCTTTAAAAAAATCCACAATTAAATATTAAACCCATCAAAAATCTGCAGTAATCAATAAATATCTATCCATCCATCCCTCTCTCTCTTTCTCTCTACCAAAATAAAAAACAAGAGACTTGGTGATTTTAACGTGATTTAAATGGATAAAGACGAAATAATCCTGGAGTTTTCATTTCATGTCTTGAGTAGCCATGTCTTATCTCGCGCGTGCGTGCGTGCGTGAGAGACTCACTCTGCGTTGATGTGAGTCAGTAGAGGGATGGATGTGTACCCCGCCTGTATGAAACTCTCCTCGTAGCGCTCCATCTTGATGGCCCTGAGCCACTCCGTCAGCGAACTGCAGGAGGAGAGAGCGGAGCGCTGGTCCAGGAGAGGGTGGGACGGACTGAGGGGGGGAGGGAGGGAGAAGGGAGGGGTGTAAATGTTTTGATAATTCACTAAGTTCAGGAAGTTAAAAGGAAAAGTGACAGTAAAACAGAAGGAAGAAGGAAAAAGGAATTCAGAGCATGCATTAATTGGCAGCCAATCAGAGGAGGAGACAGACAGTAGATCGACAGTTCAGCTGCAAAGGAAAGCCGACAGTCTGAGGCTTGCAGTGACTTTATTGACAGCTGGATAAACTGATCCACAGGGGGCGTGTTTACACTCCTGATTGACAGCTGTACATGCTGAGAGCTGGAGGACCAGGACCAAATCTACAACAGGCTTTAGTTAGGAAACAGGGAGGGGCTTCATGAATAACTGGCAGGTGATTGACAGGAGAGGTGGGGCTAAATGAATTAAAGTAACGGCTAGGCACTTGATAGACAGGTAAGCATGCACTGAAAAGTAAAAGGATGTTTGCTGTCACATAGCACCGTAAGACACTGACAGCACACGCACGTGCACACGAACACACACACGCGCGCACACAACTATTAACATTATTTCTTTTACAACACTTAAACTCACCCTGCTCCATCGTGGGTGGTGATTTTGAGGGAGGCGGGGTTTCGAATAAGCTTGTCGAGGGCGGAGACGATGTTGGCGAACCTGGGACGAGCTGTTCGCTCTTTCTGCCAGCAGTCCAGCATCAACTGGTGGAGGTGGGAGGGGCATTCAGGGGGTGGCGGCAACCGATAGTCCTGCTCTATAGCGTTGATCACCTGATTGGATCACAAAGGAGAAATGGGCGTTGTCTTTTAAAATGGCTGCATTTTGAATTGAATAATTCAATAAAATCGTGTACAAATGAACACACACACACACACACACACACGTACATCTTGGTTGCTCATGTCCCAGTACGGTCTCTCTCCAAACGACATCACCTCCCACATGACAATGCCGTAGCTCCACACGTCGGAGGCGGAGGTGAATTTGCGGAACGCGATGGCTTCTGGAGCCGTCCAGCGAATCGGGATCTTACCGCCCTGAACAAATGACAGGACGGATGGATAAACATGAGATACACAGATTCCAAACGACAGAAGTAACAGAAGTGTGTACTGATGGTGTGTGCATGCGTGTGTGTGTGTGTGTTTACCCACCAGTGAGCTGGTGTAGGTGGGGTCTGAGGAGTTCTCCTGCAGGAACCGGCTCAGCCCGAAATCAGACACTTTACACACCAGGTTGCTGTTAACCAGAATGTTCCGAGCCGCCAGATCCCGATGGACGTAACTCATCTCTGAAAGGTACTTCATCCCACTCGCTATTCCACGCAGCATTCCCACCAACTGGATCGGCGTGAACTGTCCATCGTTTAGCTAAACAGAGAGAGAAAAAGGAAAAACATCGATGGGTGTGTGCGTTTGGTGTGTGTGTTGTGGGGGGGTGGGGGGGTGTTATAATCTAAAAACAAAGCCTTGAAGTATAATATAGAAGTGTAACGATGGAGACTTGTGCAATTAGGATTAAAGAGAATTCCATTTGGTTTAGATTTAGATCAGATCAGATGTTTGATAATAAATCAGGAATAAAGCTTTTTAAATTAGTCTCATTTATATGGAAGTGTGTGTGTGTGTGTGTGTGTGTGTGTGTGTGTGTGTGTGTGTGTGTGTGTGTGTGAGATGGTTAATGAATGTTGGGACTGCAGTACTCTGCTGTGAGGGTACTAATAGGAACCTGGTTGTGTACGTAATGCTGCTTCCCATCTGTATTCAATAATATCGCGGCGAGTTCGAGTCGTGATGCATCATGACATCACATCATCCGCCAGTTCCGGCGTGTAACGCTCGATTACTCAGCATTACTGTGTGAAACACCGACGCGTCACGGAGAGAGCACAGACGCCATTGCTGTTAGGACACGTGTGAGAGTGAAGAAAGAGTTCAGCGTGCAAGTTCAAACACACACGGTGCGTTTACCCTCAAGAAAGAGTCGAGCGCTCCGTTTTCCATGAACTCAGTGATAATCATGACGGGACAGCTGGCGGTGATGATCCCCTCCAGGTGGATGATGTTGGGATGATGGAACTGGCCCATGATGGATGCCTCAGACAGGAAGTCACGCCTCTGTTTATCCGTGTAGCCGCCCTTCAGAGTCTTAATCGCCACATAGTTCTCTTTTTTACCAGGAACACGGAGACGGCCTCGACACACCTCACCAAACTCACCTGAAACACACACGTGTTAGAACACACACTAAACTCAATCCAAACACACACCTCCACCTTAATCTTAATGTGGCTCCACCCCTTTGTGCTCTGTAAGGATGACCTCGGCCTCATAATTCTCTGTTTAGTATAAAAAGTCCAAAACCAGAGGAGCTGTCCTGTATTGGTGAATGAGGTGACCCCGCCCCTCAGATCTCTGGAGCATACTCAGCTTTCTGCCTCAGAATATTAAACTGTGATTGTTTTTAATGGAACATCAGCCACACCCCTAAAACCAGGGTCCAATCACATATGATCAACAAATCTAATCAAACCTGTCAAGGGTAGGAAACAAAGGCGACAGATCATCACGCCTTGCTGAACACGTACCTGCTCCGATCACCTCCTCAATCTTCACACAGGACACGTCTATCTCTTTAGCAAACTCTCGCACAGCCTCATTCGGGTCCTCATAGGTGAACGGATCAATGTACACCTTCACTCCTGAGAGGGAGTGCGAGAGAGAGAGAGAGAGAAAGAGAGAGAGAGAGAGAGAGAGAGAGAGAGAGAGAGAGAGAGAGAGGAGAGCAAGACAGACAGAGAGAGAAGAAAAAATAATACAGGGTGGAATTTTCACTTTCCATCCAAGTGTGAAGGACAAATAAAATACATCATTGTGTGTGTGTGTGTGTGTGTGTGTGTTGAGGTACATATGCTACATCTGAGATACAAGTGACCAATTATTTGTAGTA
>JAOUQZ010000029.1:256976-270222 GCA_028564935.1 Neosilurus hyrtlii | reverse complement strand
CGGCTGAGATGGGCGCCAGCCTCCCCGCGACCCTAATTAGGAATAAGCGGTTCAGAAGATGAATGAATGAATGAAATCAGTAATGAAATAAATAAATCAGGCAGAAAAGGCAGCACCAGCAGCAAGTGATTGCGCATGCGCAGTTGAGCATTGAGAAATCCCGATACATTCCAGTTGAATTCATCCCCAGATTTTCAGCTTTCGTTCATTTGTATACAAAAATAAATAAATATATTGAAATATAAAAGCAGTGCAGTGTTTACTGATGAAGTGTTGAATGTTACCACCACAGAGTTGATTTAGGTAAAGTTTACAACACACTCGCTTCTAATGTAGAGTTTATAAACACAATGTTGATTTGATTAACATAATGTGGAGTTTATTAACATAATGTAGAGTTTATTACCATAATGTGGAGTTTATAAACACAATGTAGAGTTCAATAACATAATGTGGCGTTTATTAACATAATGTGGAGTTTATAAACATAATGTAGCGTTTATTACCATAATGTAGAGTTTATTACCATAACGTAGAGTTTATTAATATAAAGTGGAGTTTATTAACATAATGTAGCGTTTATTAACATAATGTGGAGTTAATTAATATAATGTGGAGTTTATTAACATAATATGGAGCTTATTAGCATAATGTAAAGTTTATAAACATAATGTGGAGTTTAATAATATAATGTGGAGTTTAATAACATGATATGGAGCTTATTAACAAAATGTAGTTTATAAACATAATGTGGAGTTTATTAACATGATGTAGAGTTTATAAACATAATGTAGAGTTTATAAACATAATGTGGAGCTTATTAGAATAATGTAGAGTTTATAAACATAATGTAGAGTTCAAAAACATAATGTGAAGTTTATTAACATATTGTAGCGTTTATTAATATAATGTGTAGATTATTAACATAATCTGGAGTTTATTAGCATAATGTAGAGTTTATTAACATAATCTGGAGTTTATTAACATAGTGTAGAGTTTATAAACATAATTTGGAGTTTATTAATATAATGTGGAGTTTATTAACATAATGTAGAGTTTATTAATATAATGTGTAGATTATTAACATAATCTGGAGTTTATTAGCATAATGTAGAGTTTATTAACATAATCTGGAGTTTATTAACATAGTGTAGAGTTTATAAACATAATGTGGAGTTTATTAATATAATGTGGAGTTTATTAACATAATGTGGAGTTTATTAATATAATGTGGAGTTTATTAACATAATGTGGAGTTTATTAACATAGTGTAGAGTTTATAAACATAATGTGGAGTTTATTAATATAATGTGAAGTTTATAAACATAATGTGGAGCTTATTAGAATAATGTAAAGTTTATAAACATAATGTAGAGTTCATAAACATAATGTGGAGTTTATTAACAAAATGTAGTTTATAAACATAATGTGGAGCGTATTAACATAATGTAGAGTTTATAAACATAATGTGGAGCTTATTAGAATAATGTAGAGTTTATAAACATAATGTAGAGTTCATAAACATAATGTGGAGATTATTAACATAATGTAGAGTTTATAAACATAATGTGGAGCTTAGTGACATAATGTAGAGTTTTATAATATAATGTTGAGTTTATGAACATAATCTGGAGTTTATTAGCATAATGTATAGTTTATTAACCTAAAGGGGAGTCTATTAACCTAATGTGGAGTTTATTAGCATAATGCAGCATTTATTAACATAATGTGGTGTTTATTAACATAATGTAGAGTTTGTTATCATAATGTGGAGTTTATTAACAAAATGTTGAGTCTATTAATCTAATGTAGAGTTTATTAACCTAATGTGGAGCTTATTAACATAATGTAGAGTTTATTAACCTAATGTGGAGTTTATTAACCTAATGTAGTGTTTATTAACTTAATGTGGAGTTTATTAATATAATGTAGAGTTTATTAACACAATGTAGAGTTTATGAAAGTAATGTAAAGTTTATTAACCTAATGTGGAGCTTAGCAAAATATTGTGGAGTTTATTAAAATAATGTAGAGTTTATTAACCTAATGTGGAGCTTATTAACATAATGTGGAGTTTATTAACTCAATGTGGAGTTTATTAACATAATGTAGAGTTTATTAACACAATGTAGAGTTTATGAAAATAATGTAGAGTTTATTAACCTAATGTGGAGCTTAGCAAAATATTGTGGAGTTTATTAAAATAATGTAGACTATATTAACCTAATGTGGAGTTTATTAACATAATGTAGAGTTTTTTAACATCATGTGGAGCTTATTAACATAATCTGGAGTTTATTAACATAATGTAGAGTTCATTATGCTAATGTGAAGTTTATTTACATAATGTGGAGTTTATTGACATAATGTTGAGTTTATTATCCTAATATGGAGTTTATTAACATCATGTGGAGCTTATTAACATAATGTGGAGTTTATTAACATAATGTAGAGTCTATTCACCTAATGTGGAGTTTATTAACATAATGTGAAGTTTATTAACCTAATGTGGAGTTTATTAAAATAATGTAGAGTTTTTTAACATCATGTGGAGCTTATTAACATAATGTGGAGTTTATTAACATAATGTAGAGTTCATTATGCTAATGTGGAGTTTATTTACATAATGTGGAGTTTATTGACATAATGTTGAGTTTATTATCCTAATATGGAGTTTATTAACATCATGTGGAGCTTATTAACATAATGTGGAGTTTATTAACAAAATGTAGAGTCTATTAACCTAATGTGGAGTTTATTAACATAATGTTGAGTTTATTAACCTAATGTGGAGTTTATTAAAATAATGTAGAGTTGATTAATATAATGTAGAGTTTATTAACTTAATGTGGAGTTTATTAACATAATGTGGAGTTTGTTAACTAATGTGGAGTTTATTAACATAATGTAGAGTTTTTTAACATAATGTAGAGCTTAATAAAATAATGTGCAGTTTATTACCATAATGTTGAGTTTAATAACATAATATGGAGTTTATTAACATAATGTAGAGTTTATTAACATAATGTGGAGCTCATTAACATAATGTTGAGGTTATTAACCTAATGTGGAGTTTTTTACAATAATGTAGAGTTTAATAACTTAATGTTGAGTTTATTAACATAATGTAGATCTGGATAACATAATGTTGAGTTTATTAACATAATGTAGAGTTTATTAACCTAATGTTGAGTTTATTAACATAATGTGGAGTTTATAAAATAATGTAGAGTTTAATAACAAAATGTGAAGTTTATTAACATAATGTGGAGTTTATTAACATAATGTTTAGTTTATTTACCTAATGTTGAGTTTAATAACATAATATGGAGTTTATTAACATAATGTAGAGTTTATTAACATAATGTGGAGCTTATTAACATAATGTAGAGTTTAGTAACCCACTGTTGAGTTTATTAACATTATGTGGATTTTATTTACATAATGTATAGTTTAATAACATAATGTGGAGTTTATTAACCTAATCTGCAGTTTATTAACATAATGTAGAGTTTGTTACCATAATGTAGTGTTTGTTAACATAATGTGGAGTTTATTAACATAATGTAGAGTTTATTAACCTAATGTGGAGTTTTTTAACATAATGTAAAGTTTTTAATAAAGGATTGTAATTTATGGACATTCTTAATTTTTATATAGTGATTATTTTGCCATGTTATGGAGATATTTTATCATTAAAAACAGGAAACTGCCAACAATAGTGGAGGACAAAGTCTGTCACAACCACTGAGCAGAGACGTCCCAAAACTTATTTTACCCCTCACTTCACCCTTTCAGAACTGTACCCACCCCATGGCTCTCTATTTATTTTTATTTCCAAGTGTACTGAACTTACCGATCTCTCTTGTTGCTTTTTGGAAATAAACTCTGGATTCTCTGAAGCCTTTCATGAGACACTTCCTCCAGTGAACCCTCTCAATATTTTATTAAATGAATTTTATTAAATTATTAAAAAAAGGAAAACACAGTCTGTATATTCATTATAAACAGGATGATTTTAGAAAAGTCTCAGCTTTTAGATCCTAAAAAACACAGACTATACCTAAAATAATCCTGCTCCTGAAGTGTGAGTACAGGTTCTGATGTTTCATAAGAAAATAAAAATATTTGATAAGGAGAAAGGAGGAGCAGATCGAGACGGAGGTGCAGTGAACACGTCAGCCTCACAGCGAAAAGGTCCCGGGTTTGAGTCCTGGGCTCAGTGAGGGGCGTTTCTGTGTGTAGTGTGCATGTTCTTTCCGTGCTTGTGGGGGTTTCCACGTTGACTCTGTGACGGTCTGGTCAGCTGTTCAAGATGAACCCCACCTTCGCCCCGGGTCGGCTGAGATAGGTACCAGCCTCCCTGCGACCCCAGCGAGATTAAATGATTCAGCAAATGAATGAATCAATGAATTTTCCAAATGGCATCTACAAATTCAGTTTCTTATATTGTTATTGATTCCCAAAGCTATTGTGAAAAAAAAAAGAGTATCTCTAGAAATTAATAAAATCTAATGATGCCTTCAGTGGCTTGGGAATTAAAATTAAATTAAAATGCCCCCCGAACACCTCCCTGGCATGGTGTTTCGGGCATGTGTCTGACCAGGAACAGACCCCAGGACCGACCCAGAACACGCTGGAGGGACCACGTCTCGCGGCTGGTCTGGGAAGGCCTCGGTGTTCCCAGGGAAGATGGAAGAAGAGGCTGCAGAGAGGAACGTTTGGACATGACCCACCCCGGTTGCTTATGTGAGGAATATGTGCAGTGGAATTTTGATCAATTTTAAGTTAAAGGACTTTAAAGAGGCCGTACCCAGAAACACTTGAGAAATAATTCAGTGAGAATCTTTCACTCAGATCTTTAATAAAGTTTCACTCGCAGTGCTGGGAGAATATTACGGTTCTGTAATCAACAGTGGTTAGGTGTAAATATTACACAACAGGAACAGCACAAAAGAGAAAACCGAGACAGAAATGAGATGGAAATCTTAAATCAAAATTCAGTTTATTTTCCAAAGACAGTGACGTTTGTTACAGATTTAACACAACATTCATCAGATCCGTTAAGGATTTAATACCTCGCTTATAGTAAAGACTCAAAACACCACCGAGTTCTGAAGAGACCGCGACATCCCGCGTTTTTGTTCTGAACTCAGACACAATAAAGTTCCATAATCGAGTTTCTCAGTTCGGCTCTTCTGCACTTATGTCCGTTTCAGGTTGAAATGTATATAAATTTTTTTTTAATCAGTAAATTTGGTTTGAATCCTCGTCCATGAAGATGACGCGTAAACAGAACGTTAAAACGTGTGAAAAAAAAGAGAGAACGCTCCTTTAAACTCCATTAAAAGACATGATGGACGTCACATGAATAAACCTTGACTGTGCGTCGTTCTAGATCTGACGTATTACAAAACGCCGTATTTACGTTTGGCTCAAAGCATCAAAAACATACTTGACAACAGGAAAGCCACCATGTGACCTTGATTATGCTACGAGCTGAACCTGGTACCATATAAGGAGAAAAAAATATCGCCAGTTCAGATCCATTGTAACGAACTGGAATAAACTGAGGGTGACACGGTGAAACTCGATCACGCCCAAAAGCCAAAAAAAAGAGAGAGAGAGAGAGAGAGAGAGAGAGAGACAGAGAGAGAGAGACAGAGAGACGGCGTGAGAACGTTATAAAAAGTTTGACACGGTGAAAGATAAGGGAGTTAACGTATAAAGTTGTCTGCTGAGATTAACTCATTTACAAAATAAAAATAATAAAATAATAATCAGTGACGTGGATCGGACGGTGATGGATCTCAGTGAACAGAACCTCGACTCTAAACGCCGCCTCTGAGAATATTCCAGAAAACTGATCTGGAGTGATAGAGTGCAGTGTGCAGCAATCCGTACCGTCCCGAACCGAACCACACCGCAGGACAGGAGCAGACCAACAACAGACTCTCACCTTACACACACACACTTTGATTTTTATACACTAATTTTCCCCACAAATTCCCACAGACCAGAGTCACATGTTTCAGTTTCATCTCAGTCTGTGTTTTTGACACTCGGCAGGAAGTGACGAAAGCATTTCAGGGCCAGGTCCTCTAGTGGTGCGCTAGTGGCGTGGAGAATTTCCCGGAGCTCCCACGCCGTCTTCATCCTAATTTCACACACGCACGCACACACACTCAGTTCTGAGGGGCGGAGCCTTTGTGAAACACATAGATAGGTCTCTGAAAACCTAAAAGAAAAATTGACATTTAAATAATTATTAAAGAAATAAACAGTCTTTTATTATTTATATCTTTAACAGGATATAAATTTTTAATCTGATTACGATAAAATCTCAGTACGCAGGAAACTTTCTTCAGTCAAAAAAAAATATTCACATCCCCTCCATATTTATTCCTGAACAAGACCAAATTCCCGCCTTCTGCTTTACTATTGGCTCATTAGGTCACATGTCAGTAAGGTCAGAAATGTCAGAAAGGTGTCCTGAATGCACATTTAAAATTAATCAAACTGCGTGCAGCATCAGCACAACGAACTGTCACATGACCTCACAATCACACCAACTTCCTGTTTAATTCCGCTGAAATAAACAGGTCAAGGGGCGGAGCTAAGCATAAGCCGTCTTGTGATGTCACTAAATTAAGCTCCCCAAATTTAGATGGTTCACTTCACCCATCACGAGTAAGCGTGAGCAAGTTCATTAGCAGCTAGTTAATGTTAGCGGAGTTAGCCATTGTAGCTCGAGTCACGGCAGGTGGACACAGAAATTTACATATTCATCAATATTCATAGCTCTTGATGTTTTAATAAGGGAAAAAAATCAGATGTTGCTTGAAAAGAAGAATTAATACGCAGAAAGCGACGCCCCTGACCTCGTGATGAACTGTGGGGCGTTCCGAGGAGCTGGTAACTGGAGAACCCCACCTCTCTGGTCAGGAAGGAGGAGAACTGCTCCGGCTTCAGCTGGATGCTGAAGTAGTTTTTATACGTCGTTTCCTGCATCAGGAAGAAATCAGAGGAATAAACACAGAATGAAGTGAAAAAACAAGACACTCATCAGGAAGATGGCGGATGGTGAAGTGGGAGTGGCACCGAGGGACCAGGTCTGCAGTCACCGTACCGTGAGTTTCTTCCTCTTGCTGTAGGAGTTCCAGGGCTGCGGCTCAAGGATGAAGAGGCCATTGGGGCGAAGGTGACGAAACGCTCGGTGGAAAAAGCGTCTGAGACCCACGTCTCCCCAATTCAGGTGGATCCACTTAGTGACGCTCAAACACAGAATCACGTCAAACTCCGCCCTCTGAGTCTCTAACAACAAATCAGTGTCCAATACATAGTTACCCTGAGAGAAAGAGAGAGAGAGAGAGAGAAAGAGAGAGAGAGAGAGAGAGAGAGTGCAATAGATGGATGGAGAGAGAGCACAATGGATGGAGAGAGAGAGAGAGAACAATGGATGAGGAGAGAGAGAAAGAGAGAGAGCACAATAGATGGAGAGAGAGATGAGGAACAGAATGAAAGATGAAACATTGGAAGTTATAATGGTGACGTGTAAACACACGCTGTAACCAAGTATACAATTTTATGAACACACTCACATACGCTCACGCACGCTCCCTCACGCTCGCACACGCTCCCTCACGCTCTACAAATATAAATATTTTCTAATTTAATCTGCTTTACAATAAACAGTTTGACTTTTACATCTACTGCACTATTATAATCCCGCAAATGTCAACAAACATTCAAAATGTAAATTTGGACACGCCCCCACATCACTCCGCCCACTCTAACAGCCGGATAAGAACCATATAAGCCAAGTCACTGTCATGAGTTTTTTATATAAAAGTACAGAGAAAGTTTGTGTCTAAAACACGATTTAATGTCGGGCAGTGGTGACCCGGTGGTGCGGTACTGGATTACTGATCTGAAGGTCGGGGGTTCAAGTCCCACTATCACCAGGTTGTCACTGCTGTCCCCCCAGTGCAGCTAACTGGGTTATCAAAGGCCGGCTGTGTCTCTCTGTCTGTGGTGAGAGGAATGTAAAAGAAGCATCGCTGTCGTTTGTAAAGAGGAGGCTGCATTTCCGTCGGCGTGTTTCTGCCCTGCGATGGCTTGGCGAGCTGTTCAGGGTGTACTCTTCCCTCGCCCAGAGTCGGCTGAGATGGGCGCCAACCTCCCCACGACCCTGATTAGGATTAAATGCTTCAGAAAATGAATGAATGATGAATGAATACTGAACATTATGTGAATATCTTCTCGCGCTGTGATGGAAAAGCGTTTGAGCTCGTACCTTTACAAACGTGACGTTGGAGGGAAAATTCCCAGGAGGATGTGTGGGCATGGCTGGGAGAGGAGGAGCAGCGATTGGTCCCCTGGAGACACAGAGAGAAACAGGAAATAAGCTATTCCCATTGGATGACACAGATTCACGGATCCCGTCCATCACATTCTTCACGTCCTCTGACCCGGGCTTCTCTACGGCATCCTCAGACGGAGTTTCTTTGTCCTTTTCCACTTCGTGTTCTTTCTTCTTTTCAGGCTTGTTGTCTGTCATCTCGTCCTCATCGCGTTCCTTCCTCGCTTTGAGCGTGTGGACCTCTGAGAGGTAATGACGGATGTTTTGTTTTGCAGCGTGGATAAGCGCGCCGTCTATATCCAGACCCACGATGCGCGCGGGTCGCCAATTTTTGGCAATGGTCAGAGTCATGTGACCAGTGTTACAACCTAAATCAAGGACGTCCTTCCCTCGGAACCATTCTGGTTTAAAAACACGGATCCGAGCGTCCTCGGTCGTGCCCGGGTTCCTGTAACCGTAGTACTGATTGTAGTTCCCGAACTGAAACTTCTTCTTCTGCTGATGTTGCTGATTTGTTTTTTTCTGATTGCAGTTTCTCGGGTTGTGTTTCTGGTTGTTCCTCTGCTGCCCCTGCTGGTTGGGAGGAGGATGTTGATGATCTGGTTCAGGACCTGTTTGATTCTTATCCCAGCATGAGCCGCCGACATTCTCCGATCTGCTGCTGCTACGCTTCCGTTTGCGTTGTCGGTGTGACGTATGTGTCACCGGTGTCCGTGTGCTGTCTTTTACCTCATCGACTTCCTGCTCTGATGGAAAGTTGGGCTCCGCTGCTCCTTCTGTTATATTAACCTGGGCGTCTGTGCTGTTCTGAAGATTAGTCTCTAAGGATGATAACATGCACTCCGACTCTAACAATAAACACCCTTCTGATTGGTTGAGCTCCACAGCTGCCCCTTCACTTCCCGCATTTTCTACACTTCCTGTTCCTAATACTACGCCTTCGCTTCCTCTTCCCATGCATCCTCTTGCTGCCATTCCTCCATGATGACGGTTTCGGTGTCTCCTACGTCCTCCACCACTTTTAAAAGGGGTAAGGACGAGCCCCATGTCTCCTCTTGTGCAGCCGTTCAGGTTCAGTGGGTCCGTGATGTCCCGCGGAATCAGGATCTCGACCGGATCCCGATTCTTAGCCGGCAGCGGAGAAGATTTGGGCGTCTCTGCATTTAAAGCCCGGTTCACCTCCTCGTCCAACAGGCTATTGAGATTGAGTGGATCAAAGATGTTCCCGCCCAGCAGGAAGTTGGTAGGCAGAACCGACTCGCTCTCTGAATTGGCACGGCGACGACGTTTGCCGAACATGGGATGCTTAAATCCACTACTTATCGTATTCCGACGTTTGTTCAGTCTCTGCTGGTGGGGCTTAGGATTCTGGATGCCATCTTGGTTTTCAGACACGGAGTCTGACACGGAGACCACGTCACCGCAGAGGGCCACTTGGCCTCCATTCTCTACAGCATGGTTACAAGAGCTGTCTTCCTTGAGGAGGGCTATCGTTCTGACGGACTGCTGATGATTTTCAGCACCATTTGCGGAGAGTTCTGGCTGATGTTGGAGTAACGGTGCGTACGCTGACTGGTCGCTCAGCAAAACAGTCTCTTTAGTCACAGACATTTCTATCATCTTCTAACAACGCAGTGTTTCAGAGCAAGGATCTGATACATTCAGGAAAAAACACCAGCATCAGAAACTTCATAAACAAGATCATATTCATTAATATTCATAATATGCAAATCTCCCTAAAATCAAAAACTCATCCAATTATATATAAACTGTAGTAATTACCTATTATTATTATTATTATTATTAAGGATAAACATTTTAACTCAGTTCAGAAAACTTAACCACATCCATTTATACAATATTTGTGAACAAATCATTCTCCTGATCCATAAAAATACTTTAATAATCCAGGTTTTTAAAAGGTTTCAGTTTAAAAACGTTACCTTTATTTTCCTGTCCTGCGTGACTCCGCCTCCCTACGCATGAAACCCCGCCTCCTAGCGTCACATTCTGCTCGCGCTCATGAATAATTCATAACCCACCAACACAAACCTCAAGTGTGTTGTTGTTTTTTTTTTTTTTAAAGATAAATTCATAAACAAAAACTGACCAGCCCTCCTTAAACTCGACAAAACACTATTAAAGCGACACCGGAAGAAAAAAAGACGGGAAAAAATTCCCAACAAAACAGAACAGCCTTGACAATCTGGCAACTGTCGTTTTAGCGCGAGCAGTTTTCAGCTTTAGCAACCGTCAGTGAGTTAGCACTCTGGTTAGCACAGTGGCTAGCTAACGTTACATTAAAGATAAAAAAATGAGACACACCCATCAGAAAAACAGGCCTGAATAAATATATCTATATAATTATGGAATTAATTGATCTATATGAATGTGTGAATAATTAATATTATTATATTTTAACAACAGGTAATTTTAATTTTTCTTTAAACTAGCTAGCCTACGCCACAACTTTCAACTGCAGCTTCTCCTTATGGTGAGGAAGGGGGGAGGTCCTGCTGTTTATATAGCCCCAGAGTCCTCGAGCGTCCTGACAGGCAGTCAGTGCAGCCAATAGACAGTTGCGTTAGGTTTTTCGCGCCAATCTTATTAGGGAAGAGGCGGGACTAACCTACTTTTCGCTTTATAGGTATTTATATAATATGCCTGAGCAAAACTCGAGATTTCCTTACTTCTTCACGTAAACATAAATCTAAACAAGGTGGAAAATATCACTTTATAACCCATGCTGGTAGCAAAAGCAAACATTAAATTGATTAATTTGGAAAGATAAATAGTTTTGGTTGCTTTTTTTCACACTTTCTGACAGGCAAGGGAAGTCGGACTGAAGTCCTCAAGCACCAGGCTTGTTATGGACAGACCTGCTAAACTGGGTAGTGTGAGGTAGAATGCACTGTGTGAGGATGGAGAATGGGGAGTATATCGTTATCTTCTGTCTAAGGTATAAAGTTGATAGGGTGATTTTAAAAGCGAAACTGGAAAAAGAGGGAATAAAGATGAACTTGAGAGACATTTTGCAGTTAGAATCAGGGCACGTGGGTTATAAGCCACTATTTATTTTTCTGAGGAAGACGGGGATTTGGAGGAGAATATAGGGAGAATAGGAGCCATTCAGTTCACACTCCATTTCAGTAGGTGGCGGTAATGCACCTGAACGTTGTTTGCCAACCGCCATTAAACACAGGAAGAAGAAAAAGAAGAATAAGGACAAAGATAGACCTGCTATTGAACCTTATTGCTTTTGTTTACTACCCATTTGCGCTCCTTAAATATGTTGTTTAAAACAGATGATCCGTTTATGAAAACCTGCGACTGATGGATGAAACTTTAGAGAATTCTGGGAAATTTATTCCCCCTCCCAATTTTTATGTCTTTCTGCTTTGCCCCCTTTTCAGTCCAAATCATGAAATCTAAACTGTGATCCTTGATGCAGTATAATAGTACAGTCTCTCTGGTTTGGAATAAGGTCCATGCTTAAGCACATACTTTTATCAAAATGAGCGTTTGCCACATGTCAGGGGACCTCCTGAGCCTCACCTGGACAGTCCATTCTGCCACAGTGACTAAATTTGCTCATGAACTGATCTGCTGAATCAGGTGTTAGAGCAGGAAAATCAGGACGAACCAGGCTTGGAGACTGAACTCTGCTCTGAATACCGTTTGGGCTACAGTACATGATGTGCAGGCACTGTGATTCACATTTCTCTTATTTCATGCCAACCTCAGCTCAGAATCTAACGTTAACAGGTGCGTCTGAAGTTGACAGCGCTTGACTTCTAGAGGTCAAGTGCTTTAAATCAGACTTTAATCTTAGATAAGCAAGTTATTACTGTTATCATACATCATAATACACTCATTAACAAAAATAGGGTTAAAAAAGAAAACCCAGTCCAAATATAGACCACCGTTGACCACTGCAGGGCATTTCCTTGCACATCATGTGTTCTGTATGCTAGCAGTAGAGATGAAGGTTATTTTTTATATTTATCCATTGAAGGTGCAGTATTAAAGATTTTTCTTACTAGAACAATAATGAAGAGTATATGTAGAACATATTTAATCAGTGGCATCATGTATACTAGTAATGTGACTGCAAAACACTGTTTAGAGAACTGTGGATTGGGCCGAACTAAGTGCACGTGTTTATATGAGCCTCCTGTCAGTCTTTTTATGAACAAGTCCCATCTCAGTCTGTTGGAAAATGAAAACATGGCATAACCTTTTAAACAGCAGCTTTACAAAACAGGGTTCCCCCCCAATCACTCAGAAATACCCGATTTAAAATCAAACTCATGGGAACTCATAAAGATAAACAGGATAGATAATGAACCCTTAAACATACAGCAGTGATGCTATGCCAGTCCTGGGTATTGCTAACTGTAATTGGCCACCATATATTCATGGGGTTGGAGTAGGGATGGGAGAAGGCTTCATTCTTGCATTCATTCATTCGCTGAACCACTTAATCCTATTAGCGCCACGACTAGGCTGGAGCCTATCTCAGCCAACACTGGGTGAAGGTGGGGTACACCCTGAACAGCTCACCAGCCCATCCTAGGACAGCACACACACACAACCATTCACCAGTGTTTTGTTAGTACTCAAGCTCCAATCTCTATTTGATTCTGAAAGCTTTACAGAGGCATAATTTAATCATATTAGTACACTGGTATTGCACAGACTGAAGCGGGTTGGGTAATTGCTGCCACTTGTTTTGGCAACCATTTCTCTCAGCAACCATGATCTCTCAGATCATTTAATAAAGGAATTAAACCAAAACACTTTATACTTCATTCATTTTCTGAACCGCTTATTCCTAATTAGGGTTGCGGGGAGGCTGGCGCCCATCTCAGCCGACTCTGGGAG
>JAOUQZ010000029.1:246649-256876 GCA_028564935.1 Neosilurus hyrtlii | reverse complement strand
AATAAATTCCTGCACACAACACCTATCCACTGAGCTCTTGACTGATGGTATACTTAGTCTGTGTCCTGACGAACCAGCATAGGAATATTGTCACTGATAATGACTTTAAAGCACTTCTGTAAATCGCTCTGGATTAGAGTGTCTGGTAAATGCTGTAAATGTAAAGTGGTTGGTGACACTTTTCCCTTCTTCTTTCTGTATGTACTTCTGTAAGAGAAATGACAAATAAAGGAATCTTGAATGCTGTGTATTAATGCAGTGTTATCCTGGGAATGTGTCCAGGTCCGAGTTCTCTCATCTACACTCTGCGAGAACCAAAACACCTACAGCTCCCTTTTATTACCTGCTAGAGTTCATACATCACAAACACAACACACACACACACACACACTGCTCGTGGGAAAAAGCTCAAAGTTTATTCACAGACACAGTCTACTTTTCTCAGCTTGGTGACATAAACACCTGAGTATCACCATACCTCTCTCTCACTCTCTCTCTCTCTCTCTCTCTCTCTCTCTCCCTCTCTCTCTCCCTCTCTCTCTCTCTCTCACTCACTCTATATCTCCCTCTCTTTCTCTCTCTCTCTCTCTCTCTCACTCACTCTCTATCTCTCTCTCTCTCTCTCTCACTTACTCTGTCTCTCACACACGCGCGCGCACACACACACACACATGCACGCACGTATACACACACACACACACACACACACACACACACATACACAAAATATAAATACCTGTAGTAATCTGTTTGGCCCTTGAGCAAGGCTACACCCTGAACAGCTCACCAGGCCATCACAGGGCCAACACACAAAAGCATCCGCTCTCACACCGAGGAACAGCCCATTATCCTGATGTGCATGTCTTTGAACTGTGGAGGGAAACTGGAGTATCCAAATTTCCACACAGAAACACCCGAGCCAAGCCTGGTACTCGAACCCAGGACTTTCTTGCTAGAGGCAGACGTGCTAACCGCTACACCACATGCATTTATTCAATCAAACATTTGCATTTGCATTAGAACACACGTGTGCGCGTGGATGCCCGACATCTTAATTGAAGTGCATATTGGCACGCGCCCTCTGTGATCAGAGAGGTGTGAACACGAGCAGAGTGTCTCTATCTATCAGAGTTTATATCAAGAGGGTGAGGTCACTCACACGCACGCGCATGCTGTTCTTAAACGCGTGCCGTCCTGCTTTGATCTTTTGCTTTTGCGTGCAAGCATAAGTCTCAGTTCCAGAGTTGAAGCCATGCTCAAACTGACCGGAAGTGTAGGTTTGATTTGATTTGCAGGACCCATGCGCGCTCTTCTGAGACGGTGTGTGAACGTGGGAACGGTCGGGAGCGCGCTTGATGAATAAAGCAGGTTGTGAGGTGATGTGTTCTAGTCTGAGAGTTTCAACCCCATCACATCACATCACATCACATCAGGAATTAAACAAGGTTTTATTCTATCACAATAATAACCTGCAGTGTAAGGATTTCACTCTCAGGTGTATTTTTCAGGCTTCAAGCACACTGTGAGATTCAACACCTACAATTCGGTAATCTTGTGAAGTTTGCACGAGACCCTGAACTGGTTCAAGATCACAGTGTAGGGAGAATTTTTCCAGAAGTTCTGAATTTAAGGCAGAATTTAAACTGCAGTGCAGATCAGACACCGGACTGTGTGTCTCTTACAGACGACTTTTGTCTCACTTGAGGTGTGAAAGGGTTTTAACAAACCCCCACCCGTTCTTACTGTGAAGACGGTACAGGCAAGTGCACACTGGTAGTTTAACGACACACACGCACACACACACACACACACACACACACACACACACACACACACACACACACAGCACGTGCCCACGGAAGTCGAGGTGGCGGAGAGCGCGTGCCGAAAAACAAAACGACTCGAGGGATCCTTTTGATGTTTGATGTTCGTGTGAATGCGACATCAGATAAAAGCCTCGAAACTCCACTCAAGTGTTACTACATTATTATAAACTAATATTTAAATATGGGCTAGGGTCACTTCTTATTAAAAGTTTTATCTCTGGTTTTAAAGACGTTGTTTGTTGATCCGTTATATTTAAATCTGAATTCTTACTCAAAACAAAAAAGCAGCCAAAAAAAAAAACCAACAAAACAAATGAAATGAACTAATTATTTCATTAAAGTATTAAGCTCATATTTCACTGTACTCTAAACTTTCTTCATGTTTATACACATCATCATCATCATCCTCATCCTCATTATTATTATTATTATTATTATTATTATTATTATTATTAAAATTAACTTCATACTGCAGATTTATTTTTTTTTTCAGCTTATTTATTAACCATTAGCAATATTTTTGTAAATATATAACTCTGTGCTTACTGAACTGTATAACTCCAGTGTTTATCACTGACAAATCACGTGGCGAGTAAAAGCAGAAATTAGCATTATCAGTCACTGATTGGTCAGAGTGTGGACGTGGGCGTGGTTTTTGTGAATGGCTATAAATACTTGAGTGAAGCTTCACCTCAACAGTCAAACATCTTTCTCCTGGTCAGAGTTCGGAGTACTGTTGGACTCGACACCTTGAAGCATTTCTGGATTTTATTTGATCATTTTCAGTCTTAATGAGGACTCAGTTCGATACAGCAACCATGAACAAGTTTGATGAGATGGAGAGATCGAAAGTGGACAGAAAGGTGAGGACAACACACTGATATACTGTATTTTACTCTTAGGTATTATTTACGTAGTCTCGAGCTGTGAAAGGAATGAAAACACTTAATAATAATAATAATAATACACTCAGTATAATGAGTCCTGAACTGTACTGTCCTTTATCTCTTTTCTTTTGTACCTTTAATGTGTCCTTAAACTGGAAATGTGGGTCAGTAGTGATTACATTTTCAAAGTATATAATTGGATCATAATTATAGTACACTGAAACAGAGGAACAGTACAAGTCCAACTGTCCCCTGAGGTACAGTCTACACAAATGTACCCCAGAGGTAATTATTGGAACTCAGGCTAACCGTGTGTTCCTTTTAAGGCCAAAAAGGTCCATGTATGTTCATAAGCAGTGAAAAAAAGGTACAAATACGTACTCTGAGATCTGCTCCAGTCACAGATTATTTTACCCAAAAAGGACAATAATACACTTCATTTTCTAAGAATGGACACACACCCAGTCCACACCTGAGGAAGGACACATGAGCAAGTATCCACAGCAGCACCTTCACTGACATTCATGTCTTTGTTCTTTACAGCTGTTAAAGCCTCAGGTTGAGCGTCGAAGGCGAGAAAGAATGAACCGCAGTCTAGAAACCCTGCGGATTTTACTCCTTCAAGGCCCTGAACAACAGGTGAGACATAGACCTGTTATTTCCATCCAATCTCCTGACCGTAGAAGTGTGTGTATGTGTGTGTATATGTGTGTGTGCGCGTAACATTCGCTAAATCACATTTCCTGTTCCAGGCTGTATCTCAGAAGCGAGTGGAAAAAGCAGAGGTCCTGGAACACACAGTCCTCTTCCTGCAGAGGTCCTTTGTCGAAGCCAAGAAATCCAGAGCAGAAGATGAGTCGTCATCAGTAGGTCATCAGTTCCTGGATGGGTTCTCAGCGTGTTTAGAAAAAGCCACTCGTTTCTTGCAGGAGGAGAGCAAGGCACGAGGCATTCATGATTCTATGGCATCATCCCTGCATAGGTGCCTGAACCGTCCACTCAGCATCAGAGACATGAGGCGGAGTCACGTCACACAAGGACTGCAGTGTGCGAAGAGACACACTCACTCTCTCTCACTCTCAAAGTCACACTCACACAAGTTCCCACTGCGACACACACACCCTAACACTCTCCAGCAGCGCCACATCCAGAACACGGCCAGTGCGTCACGGCCTACGACAAGCCCACAGGCAGCCGGCAGACAGTGTGTGTGGAGGCCATGGCCTTGAAAGACTCAAACACACACCCACACATGGACTTAGTGTGATCTTATTGGGCTTGTGTAATTACAATTCATTTGAAGATGCCATGGCTGATAAAGAAGATATTTATTTTTATTCAGTGTTCATAACACAGTTTTTGTTTATTAAAGTGGCCATGTTTTATTTGAACTCCTCAAACTCCAGAACTGTTAGTTATGAAATAACTCACACACTTTAAGTTGAAGGGCTTTATGGTGTATATAGTGTATAAATGAGAAATGATTTTTTAAGTATGGATTCTCCACTGCTCTATACGGTGTGTGTATCACTGCTGCTACTGCTTTGGTTAAAGTGATCTATTTTTGCACAATTTTATTAATTTATTCACTTCATTCCATTTTTATTTCCTTAAAAATTCATTAGAATATATATCTGTATATGCTGAAGGCAGAAATAAATACATTCCACTACACATTTATGCACTTTTTGTTGCTGATGTTGTCTTTGCCGACGCACGCGCCACAGATTCACACCTTGGATCATCAAAGGGGGGGTTTCCTCTTCTGCGCGTGAGGAGGTGACAGAACTGTACAACGCGCTTCCTTAACACCGGTTTTGTTGCTGGCTCGTGCTGCATAAATTACCACCATAAGCTGTGTGTGAGCTACGGGTGGGAGACACGTGCCAAGGACGCACCATGTGGTCATAGATCAAAGGGATCCCAGAAGGCGCGCGCCACGTTTTATGAAATGTTTTTAGTACAACAACAAAAAAATCCTTTTGCGCGTGCATAAATGCATCACGTGACCTTAAAAAACCCTGGAAGCACTTTTTAAAAAACAAACAGACAAAAACGCGTGCGGAGGACAAACGGTCCGGAAGGAGGAGCAGGACATCAAAAAGACGTCACTAAAAAAACAAAAAATAACCAAACTACCTTTTGTCATTGCGCATGCGCACGTGTTCACGCTCAGGTGCGAGGCGCACGAGTTTTGTGTTCCTCTGTGTTTCCGCTCCCGGGTGTGAAGGCGCGACGTTTGTTACTCCAGAAAACCAAAATGCTGAGTGGAGACGGAAGCGCGCGAGCTTTCCCACAGAAACACGTGGGGGTGGTGAGGTCGGCGGTGGGAGCGGTGGGAGTTCAGCCTCCCTGAGAGCCTCGTGCAGAACTCAAGTGTGAGTGACGGCGTGAAAGATGAAGTTTAATAATATTTCTAACGACAAAAAGTGACGTCAGTAATTGAATGTTCTAATTAGATGACGTCACAATCCGCATTTAGTCCCGCAGTGAAATCTAACTGCTAATTTATGTAATAACTCTAAACATGTTAATGGTAAAGAAACCACTTCCGTCCTTCTCTTGTCCTGCTCTTCATCTTCAGGAATAGATGAGGATGATGAGGATGATGATGAGGATGACGACGAGGAGGAGGAGGAGCGTATGTCTGTTTTTCAGACCCGAAGTTACAGTGAGTTAACAGCAACAGGACTTTTAAAAATGTATTTCAGTTAATACTCTCTCTCTCTCTCTCTCTCTCTCTCTCTCTCTCTCTGTGTGTGTTTCTCTGTCTTTCTTTGTTTCTCTTGCTCTTTTTCTTTCTATTCTGTTTCTTTTCGCCTCTTTCTGTTTCTCTCTTTTACTTCCTTCCTGATGACCTTTCTTAGTTTTTTTTCTTCTTTCTTTCTTTTGTCATTCAATGCATTCTTTTCATTCTTCCAACCTTTTATCCCTCTCACTAATCTTTTCTTTTAATTCCTTACTTCATACCTTCACCTAAAACACACACACAGTGATTGTGTGATTGTAGTAAACTAGAAGAGATGTGTAATTAAAATGGAAGTGTGTGCGATGAACAGGAGGGTGTGGAGATCAGACTGTTTAATCATTAATTGAGGAACACATCATGCATGGACACAGTTTGGCCACTAGGCGGCCGTGAAACTGTTTTGTTTTGTTTTTTGTTCGTTGTGTGTGGAGGTCAGTAGGGGGCAGCACTGAGCTTTCAGTGCACAACTAAAAACTTAAGTTTATTGATCCCTTTGGGGTGACTTCCTCAGGGAAATTTAAATTTTTCAGCAGCACATAAGAAAAGAAGAGCAGCAAACACTTAGCTAATATACAAAGTATAAAAGAATAAAAAATAAATACGTAATATAAGTAAATATAAAGAGATGGATATGGCTTTGTTTGGTATTTAAGTTAAAATTATTACACTAAAGATGAGAATGTGGTTGTTACACCATAGAATGAAACTATTACACCAAAGGAAAAGTGTCCATTTCTGTGTGTTCATGTGTTACACAAGTAAATGTAAATGCTACCCCCACCTTCTCTACTGTTCTGTGTACTCTATGTCCTCCTCTATGTCCTCCTCTATGTCCTCCTCTCCCTAAGTGAGGAGGTGTAGAGTTTGATGGCATGATGGACAAAGGAGTTCTTAAACCTGTTGGTCCTGCACTTGGGAAGGAGCAGTCTTTCACTGAACAGGCTCTTCTGGTTGCAGATGACGGTGTGCAGAGGGTGGCTGGCGTTGTCCATAATATCCAGCAGTTTCTTCAGAGTCCTCAACTCTGCCACCGTCACAACAGAGTCCAGTTTCATGCCAACCACAGAGCCGGCCCGCCTGATCAGTTTATCCAGCCTGGATAAAGAACGCCCTGGGCATGTTGCACTTGGGGTCTGAGGAGGCTGGGGAAGAGCCGCTCAAACGTCTTCATCAGATGTGAAGTGAGTGCCACTGGTCGGAAGTCATTCAACTTGCTGGGCCGTTCCTTCTTCGGAACTGGAATGATGCGGGATGTCTTCCAGAGAGTGGGCACTCTCCCAATCTGCAGGCTAAGGTTGAAGATCCGTTGTAGTGGTTCACCCAGTTCTGCCGTGCAGGTCTTCAGTAGTCTTGGACACACCTTGTCTGGACCTGCGGCTTTCCTGGGTCGGAGCTTCCTCAGCTGTCCTCTGACCTGGTCTGTGGTGATAAGTGGCGAAGATTGTGTTGATGTGGGGGAGGAAGAGGTGTGTTTTGGTGTCTGGGGGGGAGAAGAAAGGAAGGACATGAGCAGGTTTTCATCATTTGGGGTTATAATTATTTTAAGGCACCTTAAAATATAAATTTTTCCCGAATTAATGAAGAAAATAAGACCACATTATCATAAACTTCAAAGCCTGTGTTTGTGTGTGTGTGTGTGTTGTCTATGAATCAAAATGTAGTCTAAAGTGCACACCCTTTCCGACAGCTGATTGGCTGATGAGAATGTGATGATGTCACTGCTGTCTTGTCCATAATCATTTGTCTTCTTCAAAATGTCAACAAATGTCATGACATAACGAGTCACACTTTGTTTATTACAAGGGACAGGGGTGGTGTGTGTGTGTGTGTGAGAGAGAGACAACAACATGGTAGAAACTGAGAAAGACAGACAGTGAATGAGACAGACGGCTCTTGACACACACACACACACACACACACACACACACACACACACACACTTTCCCTCCTCTCATCACTCTTTTTCTCTATTCTTGTGCAAATTTTGGGCTTCGGCCACCATCTGCCCTCCCTCAGGGGTGAGCAAGGGACAGACGCTCGGCTTTTCTTCCCTCAGAGATCAGAGAGAGTCTCCGACCGACTGGGGGGCAATTACTGAAGCCTAGAGAGAGAGAGAGAGAGTATAATTATTATTAACGTTATGATTATTATTATCATTATGTAGTAATACATAAGTAGTTAATGTATTAAATGTAATTTTTTTATGAAGAGGTTTGTAGTTACAAGAAGGAGTGTGAGTGAGTGAGTGAGTGAGTGAGTGATGTTCGGATTTTAATTCCTCTTGCTCTCTGGTGTGTTTTTATGTAATTTTGAGATATTTTCATTAGAAATTCGAGAAAAGCGACAGCAGGCAGAATCTTTTATCATCACAAAGAAACCACAAAAAAAAAAAAAACAAGAAAAATATTAAATATTCAGAACCAGAAAACTGGAGATGAGGAACTAAGTTTAGGAGAAAACTGGAAATTGTAAATCAGGAAAGTTGGGAGAAGTGACTGTAGGAAAAGTTCAGGAGAGAAACAGAAAAACCAGGAACAGATCAGGAAAGAAGGAACCTTGGAAATATGGCACTAATGATCAGGAAAGAAGGGAGAACAAAGTAAAAAATCTGAACGATGCGGTGTGGAAACAAGCAGAAACAAATCCTCATACAAGGAACCCGGACTACGAACACAAACTAACCAGCGGAGGATCAGGAATAAACACTCCGCAGGTCAACACAACCGTATTGTTCACTTCTAAATGTGAGCAAAGCTAACGTGTGTGTGTGTGGGTGTGTGTCAGGGGTGTCAGCAGTGTTTTTTTTGTACAGTTAAAAATGAAACATCTGAACAAACTTTTCTTTCTCTACGTGATTCTTTATTCTCTCTGCCTGCATGAGGCTGCGTTTATTTGTGTACACGCCCACCAAATGGGGGAGGGGCATCCATCTAAAAGGGCGATCATTATGCAGGTGCAAGCAACGAATGTAATGCGCGCACACACACACACACACTCACATCTAAACACCTAAGGCTTGCATATATGTGTGTGTGTGTGTGTGTGTGTGTGTGTGTGTGTGTGTGTAAGTGATTAGTTATTGAACCATGACCCACTTTACAATAGGTCCAGCTGTCGGGGGGTGGGGTGTGCTTGTGTGAAACAGCTCCTGTGTGATTGGTGGACTGTGTGAAACTCTGCGTGCTGATTGTTTGTCTGCATGAATTTATGTTGCGGTGACTGAGATTGACCTGCGGGCAGGTCGACGCCTCACAGAGGGAATTCTGGGTAAAATGGAAGAGACACAAGGTTTGATGTTTTGTGTATAATTTCTGTGTTTGTGATACACGGTAACAACAAGTTTAGTAAAGTTATAATATTTTTATTTGTAAAGTTTAAGAAAGAAAACAGTTTCATCATTAAAAAGTTTGTTTTTCATTTTTATAGTTTTCGAAGTCTACAGGTTTTTACAGTTTTCAGAATATTAAAAGTATATTTTTTGAGAAATGTTTACATTTTGAGTTTTTTTGAATGTCAGTTTTATTCTGGCTGAATGTACACCCAGTCATCCCAAGGTTTTAAAAATATTTTGTGTATAAAAATTAAATGTGGGGTTCAGTTTGTTTGTTTTGTTTTGACTTTCTCTCTTCCTGAATCCCACTCCTATAAAAACACCATGCTACATGACTGAATTAGCCAATCAGATTCTAGCTGTAAATATGTGCAGTAGTAACATGCACAGGGCGACACTTCGTACAGTTGAGGGTGAAGGGCGTGAACCCCCGACCCTCTGCTCAGTAACCACCGATCCACCGCTTCCTCATGAGAACAATAACATCTTAAAAACGTGTAGAAATGTGTCCAATTATTTAATTTTTTTTATGAAAAATACAAAATAGATATCAACTTATGTATTTTACAAAATATTTCCAGGTGCTGGTGCATCAGGACCAGTTCCAACCTAGTGATTAACAGCTGCATGAGCCAGTCAGGTGAGTCACCCCGGGTCTCTGTTCATGTTATGTAAATCCTGATGTCCTTCTCTATCCGTCTGATTTTTGTTTGAACTTGACACTGTGTAGAAATAAACATTCCGATGATGCACTGCACTCAGCACCACATGATACACCAGATGATTTGAAACACCTGTGTACACAGACAGGGCAGTGTGAGCTCCACTGTGGGTGTGTCCCAAACCACTACAGAGTGTTCAGTTACACTGTCACAAACACCACAGTGGAGATGGAAATCATCAGAACAGGATTTACAACATGTCACTTCCTGTGTCTTCCTTTACAGCCCCTCTACTGTGTGTGTGCGAGTTTGTGTGTTTGTGTATTTTCTGACTTCCTGATGATGTCATCCCTGTTTGATGCAAAATACCTGTGTGACTGTCTTGACTCTTCTTTTTCTTTGTGACCCAGATCATGTGAAAATACCCACACATACACACATGCAAACACACACACGCACACACCCACATAAACACATACACACACACAAACACACACACCCAGACACACTTACACACTCACACACTCACATAAACACACACATACACACACACACACAAACACACACTCACACACCCACATACACACACAAACACCCACATACACACACTCACATACACATACACATGCACACACCCACACACATATACACACACAAACACACTCACATACACACACCCACACCCCCACTCAAACACACACACATGCACAAACACACACACACACACACACACACACACACACACACACACACACACACACACACACACACA
>JAOUQZ010000029.1:213709-223709 GCA_028564935.1 Neosilurus hyrtlii | reverse complement strand
AGCACTGTAGATAGTCAGTGTTGCTTAGAATGTTTTCCATAACTAGCATGAGGGTTTATTTTCTATCAGTGGTGATACACTAGAATGCCACAATGAATGCTAGCTTGGTTCTGTGTATAAATGGCTTAGTGCCTAGTCTTTGTGCTAGCTTAAATCTTTCCCTATTTTTTATATTAATTTTATTAATCTGCGATGGCTGGTGAGCTGTTCAGCCTGTACTCTGCCCTCGCCTAGAGACGGCTGAGCTGGGCGCCAGCTTCCCTGCGACCCTAATTAGGATTAAATGCTTCAGAAAATAAACAAATGAATGCTTTATTATTAGTGTCTAATAGTAGCATGCTAGGTAGTGAGAAGGCAGTGGTGGCTTAGTGGTTAAGGCGATGGGTTACTGATCCGAAGGTCAGTGGTTCAGTCCCCACTATTACCACTGTTGGGCCCTTGAGTGAGGCCCTTAAACCTCAATTGCAGAGTTGTATTAAAATGATAATTGTAAGTGGCTCCGGATAAGAGCGTCTGCCTGATGCTGTAAATGTAGTGAGGTGCTTACTAATTTTATCTACAACCTTTTGCTCTCAGCCAAAATAAAGTGTTATATAGTTTATGATTAGAAAAAAACTTGTCACTGCCAGCATTAGCATGTTATTTAGGTGACTATCTAGTGTCAACTAGCCCTTTTTTTCTAAATGATCATGCTTGTTTTTTTTTCCTGAGGGTAGGAAATTGAAAAGCCCCACCCATAGGTTGGTCACCAATGATACTAATCGTGCCTCTGAAGCAGTGTTGCCCACGAATGATATGCATCTGTGTTTTTACTGGTTAGCATCATAGGCGGCTTCACATTTTAACTTCTTCAGACATTTGTGACCCAGTCTGGCAAAATGAGTCACAGTGAGCAAAAATTCAAAATTGAGTTATCCCTACCATTTTAAAGCTTAGAGTCTCCTCTTTTAAATGTTATGGCTAACTCAATTTTGAATTTCTGGTCACTGTGACTCATTTTGCCAGACTGGGTTACATTTGTGATCTAAACAAAAATGTAACTCAAATTAAAAGTTGGAAAGAGGAAACCTCTGTGATTAACATTAGCTTTTATTAGCATTATATACAGTCATGTCTGATATCTGATTGGTTTTTGTTTTCATTTCATCATTTTCTGTTTATAATTAATGCAGTCATTATTATTAAACATTCCACTTCTGTTCAAATATATAACATTTTATTATATTTAGATAATTTCGATTAGCGAGCGAGGACATGGG
This sequence comes from Neosilurus hyrtlii, assembly GCA_028564935.1. Lineage (NCBI taxonomy): Eukaryota > Metazoa > Chordata > Actinopteri > Siluriformes > Plotosidae > Neosilurus > Neosilurus hyrtlii. The sequence goes on along the minus strand of JAOUQZ010000029.1, from coordinate 222,450 downwards.
TGCTGTTCTGAAGATTTTAATGAAATTTTAAAGACATATTGTTTTCATCAAGTCTGTATCGACCAAAACCAACCACTCTAAACTGCACATCACCTACATCACCAGGCGGGGAGGGGCGGGGCCAGATTCTGTCAGCATGCTAATCAGCTCATTTGCTAATTGACAAGCTTTGCTAAGTTGCCAGCATGCTAACTAGCTTGTGTGTTTTGTTGCATCTGTCATAAAGAAAAATAAATAAACATCCTCGTCTGACGTTTTTTTCACCCTTTTGAAAAGGAAACTGCGGCAGATCGCTGCAAAGCATTCTGGGTAAGTTGTGTTTCCGAAGACTTGACCTAACACACTTAACGATTAATCGAGTAACCGAACCGCTCTTGTTCAGATGTTAACGATGTCTGACTTCTGAAGGAATCTTTTCAGATGATTCTTTTGAAAGATTCGATTCTTGAACAGAGTTTATGCACCATTACTGTGTTTATATGTATATTTATATCTATTTATTTATTTATTTTTAATACATTATTGATAATAATTATAATTTAACCAGTTTAACTTATTTAACGCAGATATTGAGTTTAACCGTTTAAAGCCCACCTCTCCTGTGACTCTGTGATGTTGATCTCTCTCTCCCTCTCTTCCTCCCTCTCTCACCCCTGTAAAGTGGGTGGGGCTAAACATGTGCAAAGATGGTGAGGTCACAGCCCTTATTAAAATATTTTAAATATCCGAGCAAAAGCCCGAAGAGTTAACATGAATCCTGCTTCTGTGATTAAGTGTCTCTGGAGGTTGAGTCTCAGTCTGAGAGCTGTCAATCAAATACACTAATTAGACCATTTGACCACACCCACTAGAACAATCTTAGATCAAAAAGTCTTCTGGGTAAGTTGTGCTCCTGCAGTGATGTTGAGTGTTAGAGAGTGAAGGGCACTTCATGTAGGGGAAGTGGATAAGGGCGGTACAGATTGTAACACTGCCCCCCGGTGGCTGAATCAGCAGTGTATGGTGCGTGTGTATGAGTTTTTATTCTTTTGCATTTTACAGGGATATAATTTTACAGTGCTTTGCTTTCTGTGTGTGTTTGTGCGCACGCATGTGTGTGTGCACGCATGTGTGTGTGTAGCAGCAGGGAGCTAAAACGGTGTCTGAGCCACCCATTGCTCCTCCAGTGTCTGAGGAGGAAGATGAAGAAGAGGAAGAGGAAGATGAGGAGGAGGAGGAGGATGATGACGAGGTGCCGCCCATCATTGCACCGAGACCAGAACACACCAAATCTGTGAGAGGGACACACATACACACACACACACACACACTCACACACACTGACAATAATTATTTGTAAATAAGCTGTCCATAAACTGGAGATATTCTCACTTCTACTCACTGTAGATTTACACACGCTCTGTCATCGAACCCGCCGCGACCCCTGAGCCTGTTAAAGAGGTCACGACCCCGCCAGAGTCCCAGGTCCAACCGGAAGAGACAACGACATCCAGCACATTGTACAGACACACAGACCGACAGAGAAAAAAGTCTAAAATGACGGATGAGGAGATACTCGAACGACTCAGTACGTGTGTTTGTATGTGTGTCTTTGGTGGTGCACTCAGATGTGTGTGTGTCCAGCTCTGTTAGTGCTAGTAAAATGAATGGAATGTTCCTGAGCAGGTCTGAGATAATTGTCCTAATACCCCTGAGGGTAGAAGCTCCTGCGCACATGGTATAGAGGTCCTGTAGGGTCAGCAGGACTGACTCAGAGATGCGCTCTGTTCTGTCTTGGGCTGAGTGGTTCCCACGTGAGGACGTGGCGGGTTGGAGGTTTTTTCTGGAGCCTATATGCAAGGTTCTTAGAATTTCTAGGAGACCTTAAGTTTGTTCAGGTGGGAGAGACACTGCCTCACCTTAGGGACCTGAATATTGATGTGCAGTGACCAGATCCTCAGTGATGAAGATATGTAGCGCCGCTAACCCGTGATGTCCACAACGAGCTGCTAGTTCTTATTGCCCTTCAGTGAGAGGCTGTGAGCTTGGTACCATCATGCCAGGTCTCCACCTCGTCCCTGTAGGCTTCCTCAGTGGTGTTAGTGATGTCACAGCAATCATCTCAATTAGTTTAGCAACAAAGCTTACTGCTAGTCAAGGATGTAGCAATGACGTATAGAAGGACTCTGACGAAGCTAATGTTTAGTGCTGAAGTTTTAGTGAAAACCCCCCCACTGCAGCTCCTGATGTCCCGTCAGGATCCTACCGTGAGATTGTCCAGGGAGGAGGGAGTGGGTTCTGGTCCTGTTAAGTCTGTTGTGGACACCTGCACATTGCTTTGTTTTAGGCTGCCAGCGTCGTATAGCATCTGTGACGGATCAGTACATAAAGCACTGTGAGACAGTCTAAACAGAATCTGGACAGGGACACGCAAGCTTGACTGTGTGTGTGTGTGTGTGTGTGTGTGTGTGTGTGTGTGTGTGTGTGTGTGTGTGTGTGTGTGTGTGGCTCTCATAAACTATTTCTTTTTCAGGGAGTATTGTCAGTGTCGGGGATCCAAAGAAGAAATACACACGCTTTGAAAAAATAGGACAAGGGTGTGTAACACACACACACACACACACACACACACACACACACACACACACACACACACACACACACATAAACGTACACAGACAAAAATCATTCATCTTTACCATGAGCCTGTGTGTGTGTGTGATTTTTAAAAGAATTTTATTTTTATAATAATTTTGTAATATTTCGTAAACAGGGCGTCTGGAACAGTTTACACAGCCATCGATATCGCCACAGGGCAGGAGGTAAAATAACCACCACAACCCCGCCCACAGTCACAACCCCGCCCACAACCCCAATCACCACACACCCTGATAAACACTAAACTCATTTCTCTCTCTCTCTCTCAGGTGGCTATAAAACAGATGAATCTGCAGCAGCAGCCGAAGAAGGAGTTGATCATTAATGAAATTTTGGTGATGAGGGAAAACAAGAACCCCAACATTGTAAATTACCTGGACAGGTGAGTGAGAGAGAGAGAGAGAGAGAGAGAGAGAGAGAGAGAGGATGATTCTGATGAGGTTGTGAGAGAGCGCCCCTTGCTGTTCATAATTTATTAACTTGTGTTCACGGCAAACATACACACACACATACACACACACACACACACACACACACACACTTTTGATCAGCATATTCTCAGGGCAATGATTAAACCCCTCATTACCGGCTGATTGATGGTTATAGGCCAAGCCTTAGTGTGATGATGTCATAATTCTGCTCCGTTGAAGAACATTCCAAAAACTGAACAAAGAACTGTCTCTCTCTCTCTCTCTATCTATCTATCTATCTACCTATCCATGTATCTATCCATCCATCCATACATCCATCCATCCCCCCTTCTCTCTCTCTTTCAGTTATTTAGTAGGAGATGAATTGTGGGTAGTGATGGAGTATTTAGCAGGTGGGTCTCTCACCGATGTCGTCACAGAAACCTGCATGGATGAAGGACAGATTGCAGCAGTCTGCCGAGAGGTAACACACACACACACACACACACACACACACACACACACACACACACACACACACACACACACCTCTCTCTCTATATATGTCACTCATTGTGTGTGTGTGACTGTCAGTGTTTGCAGGCTCTTGACTTCCTGCACTCCAATCAGGTGATTCATAGAGACATCAAGAGCGACAACATCCTGCTGGGCATGGATGGATCCGTCAAACTCAGTGAGTCTCTCTCTCTCTTTCTCTCTCTCTCTCTCTCTCTCTCTCTCTCTCTCTCTCTCTCTCAGACACACTCTCTCTATCTTACACTCTCTCCCCCTGCAGCGGATTTTGGGTTCTGTGCTCAAATCACTCCAGAACAGAACAAGCGTAGTACTATGGTGGGAACGCCGTACTGGATGGCTCCGGAGGTCGTGACCCGGAAAGCTTACGGACCCAAAGTGGATGTGTGGAGTCTCGGCATCATGGCCATAGAGATGGTGGAGGGCGAACCACCGTACCTGAATGAGAACCCACTGAGGGTATGCACACACACACACACACACACACACACACACACACACACACACACGTTAAAGAGTATTGCAATGAATAAATATTTATATCAGTGAGCATTTCTCTTCGTGTCCACCGGTAGGCGCTGTATCTCATCGCCACTAATGGCACTCCAGAGCTGCAGAACCCGGAGCGTTTGTCGTCTGTGTTCAGAGACTTTCTGAACCGCTGTCTGGAGATGGACGTGGACCGGCGAGGATCAGCTAAAGAGCTGCTGCAGGTAAAACTGTGTCCAGCGCTGGTGAATTAAAGCTGGTTGTCATGGTAACGGTGAAACGTAATCAGACAGGTTTGATGGGGTAACTAAATGTCAGTCAAGACAAACACACTCATGCTCATTAGCAGTTAGCTGGATAAGCTACCTAACAGTAATGATGTCAGGTTAGTGCAGTGGTGGGGGCATGGCCTAATCATACTCATGTATATTGATTGAATTTGGTGTTTTTAATACTGGTTATTTTTATTAATGGTTTAAAATTAGACCTTGAGGACAACTTGTGTGTGTGTGTGTGTGTGTGTGTGTGTGTGTGTGTGTGTGTTCTCAGCACTCTTTCCTAAAGCTTGCGAAGCCTCTGTCCAGTCTGACGCCACTGATTGTAGCTGCCAAGGAAGCCATCAAGAACAGCAGCCGCTAGAGGGGACAAACACACACATACACACACACATATACACAAACACACATATACACACACAAACACACACATACATATATACACTCATATACAAACACAAACACACAAACACAAAAACACACAAACGCCCACACACACATATACACACATACACAAGAATACACATACACAAACACACACATATACACACATACACAAGAATACAAATACACAAACACACACATATACACACATACACAAGAATACACATACACAAACACACACATATACACACATACACAAGAATACACATACACAAACACACACATATACACACATACACAAGAATACACATACACAAACACACACATATACACACACACATATACACTCATATACAAACACACACACATACACAAACATACACAAACACACACACATACACACATACACACATACACACAAACACACACATACACACATATGCACTCATATACAAACACACACACATACACAAACACACACACACACATATACACACATAAACAAACACACAAAAACACACAAACACACACACACGCACGCTTGCAAAATTGTGTGTGGTCCAACAGACTGTTCCATTCAGCCCCACCATGCCGTCTAATATGTGTGTGTGTGTGTGTGTGTGTGTGTGTGTGTGTGTGTGTGTGGGTGTGTGTGTGTGTGTGTGGCTATCCTACTATGCATTTTAAGAGCCCATGCGAGCCGTGAAACAAAGCCATTGAGTCGCTTAAATGTGATGAAACGGGCATTACGCGGCAAAGTCTCACACACACAGATATGCATATTTATTTTCCAAACACACACACACACACACACACACACACACACACACACACACACACACACAAACACACAGGGTGCTATTACTTATGCTTTTCCCTTAACTCTGACTCTCATGTTCTGCAGTTATTCATGTTTCATTCTCTTATTGGTTTCTTAGGTAACATTTGTGTGTGTGTGTGTGTGTGTGTGTGTGTGTGTGTGTGTGTGTGTGTGTGTGTGTGTGTGTGTGTGTGTGTGTGGAATACCTCAGTCTGCCAGTGACCCTCCAAAACAACACTGTGAATTTTCAGGAAGCTTCAACACACAAACAAACAAACACACACACACACACCCTCACTGTTCAGATCATGGTGATGTCATGACGTTAGATAGATGTGTGTGTTGTTCGAACGGTGTGTGCTTTTGAGTGCCGTGTCCTGGTTTTGCCATGTGCTCGTCCCTGTTGATGATGTCATTGCCCTAATCCATGTTCGATGACGTCAATTCCTTTTCTCAAGCAGTAGGTCTGACAGTAGGTAATAGGGATAACATATTGTTACTCTAGCACCAGCTTCTTCGCTGGATGTCACCTGGTCGGAAGGAGTCTCTAGTGTCAGTGCCTCGTAACAGTCAGAGGTGTAACCTCTTGAGGGCGGAGCAGTTTATGCGGAGGAGTTTATGCTATTGCGTATATGATAAGCTGCGACTGCTGAGGGGACATCAGTGAGAAATGATATCACCGACGTTAAATCGAATTATAAATATATAAAATACTGTATTTTAATAAATAAAAACTAGGGGAAGATTTTTAAACATGCCTTTATAAGAAAATTCATAGTGATAACGTCACACCAATCTTGACCAATCAGACTCCAGAATTGAGTCCAGACTGTTGAGTATTTTGTACACTGCACTGTGTGTGTAGTTCGTCGATTGGCGGGTAACAATGTAACAGTAACCACATCATTTTGCTAAGTCGTAAACTAGCCATAAACAGTATGTTTTAATGCTAACAATCTTATTTAACAGTAAGCTAACACGATTAGCCATGCTTAGCATGTAAAGCAGATGTTTTGTGCGTCCTGCAATTATTACCAGACGGGAAAAAATATTGTGAGTCTTTTTGACCAGCTGATCTCATTTTTAACGTAAGCTCCGCCCTTGCTGAGTGAAGGACGCTTGCTGCTGGGCAAAATCAGGACACAGAGGGAAAACTGTTGCTCTGACTGAGAACATTTTCTTTAAAAAATTTTAAACCTTACTCTAATAATACTTCAAATGTGCTGGATGGTAATTTTAACAGTACGAGTGTTACTCTGATGACATCACAAAGTTCGAAGACGGATTTTGCAACAGGACACGTGGAAATATTTGTCCTGGAAAGGGGGCGTGACCTGTAATTGGGACATGGGATTTCATCATTTCATTATCAGCATGTGTCTAATGCACGATCGCAGGACGTTTGTTTTAGGACACCCACAGTGACCTGTATACATTGAGTGAACTTGGACACGCCCAAATTGTCTCTCTCTACAATATGAGATTTGGGACACGCCCACAGTGGCCTGAGTGGTGATGAACGATGGAGGACTCAGTGGCGCCCTCTTGTGGTCTGGACCCTCACACCTATCACAGCATGACTAAAGTGTGTCCCTCAGTGCAAGAGAGAACTCAGGGGCCTCACACTCACACACTCACACACACGCACACACTCACACACACTCACACACAATGAAGGAATCACGCCGCGGTCCTTTGGACTTTTTCATTTAAAGAGCCGGTCTTTGTTGATCTGGGCCGCTGTGTGAACTACGAGCACAAGATAAAAGGACATTCTTAAAAAAGATAAAGAATGAAACCACGCCCCTTTGTTCACGTGACATACCCGCCCACACCTTTTTTCTTCTGAATGTCCAACCCTGTACACGTGCTGTGACTTTCGGTGTGTATCTCGAGAACGGAACAAAGACTTTCTGAGGACCTTGTTTTTAAATTATTCTTCTGAATCTTCTGATGTTTGTAACCGGCTGAGATGAACTCACTGCTCCGCCTCCTTCAAAAGCACCAAGAAAAATGCGTGGAAGGAAAAAAAAGAGGGAGGAAGGAGGGAGAGCCTGATTTTGTTTTGGATAAGCTATTTTAAATTGTGGTTGAAGCAATAGACTTTTTGAATTCTGATTGTGCATGGTTGTGTCTTGAGTGTTAAAATATTAAAAGATGCAGTTTGGTAACTGGACTGAATAAAAAAAAAAGTTATAATGTTGGTGCTTTTATTCATCAGAAATAAGAAAATAAGGAACATTTTTATACTAAAATCTTGTTTTAATCTTTTAATACTGAACTGGGGGGGGTATGAGGGAGATCTGAGACCATCAGGAATATTCAGGAGGACTCAGTAAGGGCTTCGTGTGTTTTCAGGTTTTTTGGGTGGAATTTTAAGGTTCCCAGATTTTTCCCAAATTCACACCATACCTTACAGAGGTCCGAAATTTTAAGACTAAAATCATGTCTGCATTGCATTTTGGGAAATGTAGTTGAAAGTTCTTTTATGTAGTTGAAATAGTTCTTTTTTCCTTTTATTTTGTGTTGGAGGAAAAACTGCATTTAATTTTAATTTATCTCTGAATTTGAACCCTCAGTTCAGTAAAGTTTTTTTATTACTGTTTTCCTCATCAGTTTATGATCTTTTCTTTGGCAATTCAGTTTTTTGTTTTTCTTGGAATGTTGCCCCTCCCTCAACTTCAAACTGATTGATTGATTGATTGAGTGATTGATCGATCTATTGGAGGGGATGTGCCACAAAATAAATAAACAAACAAGAAAAAACCCAGAATAAAAAACAATTTATTAAAATATAAAAAAAGAAAATAATGAGCTTCATGTAGATAGTAATAAAAATACATTTCACTTAATCTCATCGGTGTTCTTTACCTGCTTACTGATTAAGTGAATAAGTGTTGATTGTGTGTAATTTAATAAATCCGAAATGTTTTTGTATATAATTTTTATTCATTACTAATTTGCAGTATAGCCCCCCCTTTATGTTTATAATACAGGTATTGTCTCTAACTATGATAAAAACAAAGAGAAGAAACATGTTTATTATTTGTGTGGAAGGACTCGTTAATCCGGTAGTTATTAGTGTAATTAACGCTGCAGTGTGTTCAGTGACGATGTCGTTAATCCTGTAGTTATTAGTGTAATTAACGCTGCAGCGTGTTCAGTGACGATGTCGTTAATCCTGTAGTTATT
>JAOUQZ010000029.1:149106-164027 GCA_028564935.1 Neosilurus hyrtlii | reverse complement strand
GCCCCAGGAAATGGAGTGTTCGGTGTATTTAGCTCTACTTCGATGTATCGAGCACTGTTCTACGGAAAATCGACTCAGGATTTTATAAATAATATATATAGATATTGACACCATTCACTTGTATAGTTTTATTCTTACTTGTATTTTATCTCAATGCTAAATTTAAGTGCAATATTTGTTTCTTAAGTGCAATTTTGAGGAGACTCTGAGTCCAAGAATTTCATTGCTGGTAGTGATGTTTCACTGTTACCTGAATATGACAAATAAACTTGAAAACTTGAAACTTGAAACTTGAAACATTATTATTATTATTATTGTTATATTACTATTGTTATTATTATTAATATTGTTATTATTGCTATTGTTCGTTTTATTATTATATTATAATCATCATCATTATTATAATCACTATTATTATTATTATGATGGTGATGATGATGATGATGATGATGATGATGATGATGATGATGAAACATCAGGAACATGAACCCAGGACACTGAACAGTATTCTGCAGGAGATTTTATAGAACACATGTCCTTGCTCCCTCCTGAAAGACTCTGTTGACTCATCATACCTTCATTCTTCACCTCAGACCAGCGGAACTGATGTCGGCGAACCACAGCAGACACCAAGTCACATCCCTTATCAGTAATCATCTGTAAGGCCTCTTTAATGTGGTACGGGTGCAGACATGGAGAAGTGGCCTGGATGTGACAAACAATGTCCACCTCTGAAACACAGATAAGGAAAGATGTGTATGAGTACCTGGAGTTATTCTGGGTGTTCACCAGATGGGAACTTTTCACTGTCGGGGGTTCAGGTTGGGTCGGGACTCTCTCACACTTTTTTACATTCTGTCATCAGTGCCCCTACTTACAACATCTTCATGCACATCTGCACACTATCTTATTGCGATTTTAAATAAAGTTCCCAGCGAATATCATTTGAGATGCCTTCTGCATGACAGCAGCAAGACAGTGATGAGCTCAGTGCCAGACTGGGACCCAGGATGTTTTCTGGAACAGACAAATCGCGTTTTTTTCTCATTAACTTCCAGACGGAGGAAAAAGAAGAGGCTGATGAGTGAATGAGTGTTTATAGCTACTGTAATATACATGAGAACAGAGGGCTGTGGATCACTTATATGTCACATCTGCTCTACTTCATCTTTAAATACATTGCTGTTTTGTGTTTATTATTCAGACAGGTGAGATGGTTTCATGTACCTGGCCTCAGTCTGATAAACTCTTGGATCGTTTCCAGTGAACTGGATGAATCTCTGGACACCTCAGGACTCCGTCGAATCACCTGAGCACCCCAGAGTTTAGCGATCTTCTCAATCTCATCATGGTCTGTGGACACCCAGACGCTGAGAACAAGAGAACACGTCACACATCTCCCACACACCTCACACACACCTCACCACAACTTACACACCTCACACACACCTCACCACTCATCTCACACACACCTCACCACAACTTACACACCTCACACACACCTCACCACACATCTTCCACACTACTCACACGTCTTACATGTAATACATTCAAATTCGTTTTTGCTGGATTATCTGAAATTGTGTTTTGTGTATTGATTTTTTTATCAATCAGATGACATGTATATTTACACGTTTCCTCAAGGAGAGTTTATCTCTGTATTAAAACAGCACTTCCCTAAAAATCCACCATTTTCTTCACTGATTAGCCTGTGTGAGCGATAATAAAATCGAGCTTATGACTTTATGACATTATTAGAATGGTGGAGATCTGCTATCTTTATTATTATCTATTCATTATAATGGAATGTGAATGCAAAAGTTGACTCTTTTAGCGATTATGAATCAGGTTCATACTTGGCCAAAACCTCGCAGAGTGCATGTGGTTTATGACTTCATGTTTGTTTTGGGATTTGTTTTATTCATGTTCATATACTTTCATTTTTTAAATTGGCTGGGCGACACTAGACTGAATCCTAAACATCACATTGTTTTATATTGGAAAGTGGAGGGCCAGGGTGTAGAGCCCAGGGCTGTGTTGGGTATTATTATTATTATTATCATTATTATTATATTAATATGGAATGTGAATGACATAGTCTGATAACAACGAACTGTTACTTAGGATTTCATGCCAGCACGTAATAGAAATAGATTTTCAGAGTTCATGCGCATAGAAAGTGATGATTTTTATCTATTTCCAGTTTTGTATACATGTTTACTCTTTTAGCAATAACATCACCTTTAAAAATGTGCTATAATATCACCACCTGTATTACCCTTTAAACATTTGTTAGCCTGTTGGCACGGTATCACTAATTATTATTATTATTATAATTATTATTATTGTTGTTGTTGTTGTTGTTGTTGTTGTTGTTGTTGTGTTCATAGGCCTGTTCAGATTAAGGTTCAGGTTCGGTCCAGATTGAAGCTCAGGTTCGGTCCAGATTGAAGCTCAAGTTCGGTCCAGATTGAAGCTCAGGTTCGGTGCAGATTAAGGCTTGTTATGGTGTTTATTCCCTTTGGGTTCGGTTGCTGTCCTTGTTGTTTGCGACGCGACATTATGAATCTTTTCAAGCGCAGTGAAATGGAGCGTCATGGTTGCTGTGCTGCTCTCTGTCCCCTCTGCGGCTCACACGCCGTGAATAACACGCACTTTTCATTTCTCACATTCAGCGGGAGGGACACGAGCGCGATATTTTGGGAAGAGAGTTCTGATGAAACTTGGGTCTTACCTGTCGAGAGACTCACAGTCGAGTGCTGATCTGATCACCCAGCCGATGAGAGGAACTCCTGCCAGGACCTTGATGTTCTTCAGGGGGATCCCTTTACTCCCTCCTCTCGCCAGAATCAGGGCCGCTTTGTGCGGATTTTTCTTAACTGGACAGGTTCCCTCCATGTTGCTGTGCGCAGTTGATGATGAGATCAAATCCTCTGTATTATTCACTCTACCGTCCAGGTTTAAATCAGAGACACGCCCTTGAATTCCGTCTCGTTCCTCTCACCGAAAAGTGTCCTTCTGTCCTTCTATCTATTCTCTTCGATAAACTGAAGAAGTGAATTTGCTTTGTACTCGTATTTGTGTGGGGTTTTTTTTCCATTTATTACCAACTGTTGTTTTTTTATTATCTGTTTATTTTCAAATGGAAAAAAGAAAGGGGGAAAATAACAGCGCTGAAGAAAGTCCCCCGCAGAAAGAAAAACAAAACAAAAGAAAAAAGAAAAGAAAAAAATAAAGAAAAAAATTAAAGAAAACAAAAGAAAAGAACAAAAGAAAACTAAAGAAAAGAGAAAGAGTACAAGCATTGAGTGCACTTGAGAAATGTTTTTAAAACGTGTGAAATGTTTGTGTATTTCTCTGTGAGGATGTGTGATATTTATCAACATTTATTATATTATATTATATTATATTATATTATATTATATTATATTATATTATATTATATTATATTATATTATATTATATTGTATTATACTGTAACCCACATCAGAGTTCCTTTTATTTGTTTTTAAGTTGTCTAAACGTTTGCTCAGAATAATAAGTCATTGTTCAGGGCTCATCCTTTACATTACTGAAATAAAACTTTAATTACCTAAAATTATCATATAACTAATGACCCACCACTTAGGGTAAATAATTCCACGTTTTCTACATTAATTGCATTAGTTAGTATATAACACTGAGAACAAAAGCCAAAAGAAAGAATGCAGTAACTGGTCTGGTATGTCATAAGACATATTTATTTATTATCTCCGCAAACAGTTCAAAGTAAATATTGCATGCAAAGAAGAGTATAGACAAACAAGTTTATAAACCGGATTTGTGACGTGTCCTTTGTGCAGAAAATATGTCACTTAACCGGACGTGGAGGACGAAGATGATGAAGAGGAGGAGGAGGAAGATGAAAAGTAGGAGGAGAACTGTGAAGGGTATAAATTGGCACCTGACTTTCAAGCAAGCCTCTTCAGCTTCCCTCCATCTCTACATCACGCAAAGGGTTAAAACTGATAAGAAGATGCCTCTCGAGTTTGAGCTTTGTCCAGGAAGAAAGATCGGGGGATCAAACCCCTGTTTCATCATCGCAGAGATCGGTCAGAATCATCAAGGAGACATTGAGATTGCCAAGAAAATGATTTGCATGGCTAAGGTACTACAGGTCTATAATTTGATTTATTTAATTCATTTCGACTAACCTTTATTTTTATACAAGTGAGCATTAATTCGACAAATTCTCATAACACACATAAAATTACAAAATATTACAGGAGAATAAAGTGAATGGACTAAATATTAAAATAATATGCAAAAAATAATAAAAAACAATAATAACAGTAATAACAATAATAATAATATGGTGTGAATGCGAGTGTAAACGGATGTTTGTGTCTGTGTTAATATTGTAATAAACTGGTTATCTGTTCAGGGTGGAATCGGGATAAACGCTACAGATGAATTCATATGCTGTATATACCTCATAAATAATAAAAAGAATAAAGGAAAAATAACAAGGAATATGAATTTAGTTAAAGTTTCATTCATGAAATATTAAATAAGAATGTAAATGGCTTAAACTACTAAAAAATCCTAATACTTATTTTTGGAAATGCAGAATTTCATTTAGCACTTTTATATCAGAGGAGAAAAAATGCCACACCTTATTTGCCATCAAACTTACATGTCACGCCGCTTTTCCTCAGAGCATCAAACCTCGCCATGCAGCCACACTCCCAACCTCAACCCAACACCACAACAGCAAAGTCCATTTCACACCAGTTCAGAATGAGCTCATGCTTTTATACCCGCCTCATCCCCTCACTGCGCATGTCTGGGGTTCAGGTCATTACAAGACATTAGATCTGCCAGATAATGACTAATGACCTCCTCCTCCTCCTCCTCCTCCTCCTCTTGTAGAACTGTGGTGCAGATTGCGTGAAATTCCAGAAGAGTGAGATCGAGCACAGGTTCACGAAGCGCGCTCTCGAGCGCTCTTATACCTCTCCACACGCGTGGGGGAAAACATACGGAGAACACAAGCGCCACCTGGAGTTCAGTCATGAGCAGTACAGACAACTGCAGAAGTACGCGCAAGAAGTGGGAATTTTCTTCACCGCCTCCGGGATGGATGAGGTGAGAAAGGGTGGAGCTCCAGCTGAAAGGATCAAGGGTGACAGGGTCATTTCATTTGTTTTATTTTTTTAATGGTTGATCATTGTTTTTTAATCACTTCTCTCACAGATGGCTGTAGAGTTTCTGCATGAAATCAACGTTCCCTTCTTTAAAGTTGCCTCAGCGGACACCAACAACATTCCTTATCTGGAGAAGACTGCCAAGAAAGGTGCTAACTCTTTTCACTTCATTTTGTTATCACTGTGAGGATTGAATTTATCCTCGTGGTAGTGCTATGATAAAGATGCCCAGGAGCAGTTTGAGATGTTGTCACTCATATCCTCAGGGCGTCCCATGGTGATCTCCAGCGGCATGCAGTCGATGGAGACCATGCGCTGTGTTTATCAGATGCTGAAGAAGCACAAGACACCATTCACCTTCCTGCAGTGCACCAGCGCGTATCCGCTCCCCATGGAGCACGTCAACCTGCGCATCATTGCTGTGAGGCTCTCTCACTCAAGAACACCAGTTTATCATCACTTATAAAATATATCTATACTGTCAGTGGGTTCCTGAATGGCTCTTGGTTTCAGAAAAGGGTCATGAATGAAGGTCAAACCTTCAACCATCCAAAGAACCCTAGAAGAACCTAGAAGAGCATAAGAGCAAATCAAATATTTAACACATTTAACAACATATTTGGAGATATCGCCATGTCTAGACTGGATCCATCAAATTAATTGATAAAGGGGGGGGGGTATTTGAAAGTCATTCAATGCTTGTGATTGGTGCATGACAAACATCCCTGTCTGATGTGCTGTTTAATTCTCATGTCTCCATGCAGGAATTCCAAAAGGAATTCCCAGATATCCCTATTGGTTACTCGGGACACGAGTCAGGCATTAGCGTGTCCGTGGCTGCTGTAGCAATGGGGGCGAAGGTCCTGGAACGCCACGTTACCATGGACAAAACCTGGAAGGGCAGTGACCATGCGGCGTCACTGGAGCCGGAAGAGCTGAAGAAACTGATACAAGAGATTCGGATGGTGGAATCCGCTCTGGGGTCTCCAGTGAAGCAGATGCTGCCCTGCGAATCCTCCTGCCACAGCAAGGTCAGAACCCTTTATACGCAAGTTTTCATTCAGTTGATCTGCATTCATATTATTATTATGAAAGTTATGTTCACATGTTCATGCATGTTCTACCATTCGACCTGGTCGCCACTCTAAAGCAGCACTCCATGCAGCTGTTGAATGGAAAATATATTCAAATGTCCCTCAGTAATGAAAGTCATCTTTTTCTGCTTTTAGTTGGGAAAGTCAGTGGTGGCAAAGAAGGCAGTGAAGAAAGGTACCAAATTAACCCTCGACATGCTGGGAGTGAAGGTTGCAGAGCCGCAAGGCATCCCACCACAAAATATCTTCAAACTGGAGGGCAAAACAATTGCAGTGGACGTGGAGGAAGACGACACTATTACAGATGACATGATCAAATGTTGATTGGTTCATGTGCATTTAAACAGCTCTGCTTTATCTGATTTTACTGTGGAATTCAAATGCAGTTCACCTTTAAATATCTGGGAAATGTTTAAAGGTTTAGAAGGGAATGTGAATCTCAGAAGGCTTTGGGAAGTGGTTGGGGTTTTTTATGAGAGTAAATAAGATTTCTGTTTCTGATTATTTCTCTTCTTCAGAGGTGGGTTAAGTTACAAATGGAAGTTTGCTACTTAAGTTTACTACAACAATGAGGTGTTGTTGTTGTTGTTGTTTTCATTTCAAGACATTAATGAATAGATTTTTTATGTTGAAAAATGTAACATAATGTGGTATATTTAAGAAACTTTAAATTGTCAAAAAAATCAAATAAATATATTCAGTTAAATATGTTTTATTTCTTTTTACATGCAAACAGGCAAACCAGAGGCCATGAACCTACAAAAATCTCCCAAAATATTAAATCATAAATATAAAAGCTGAAAGTGTGTAAATATTTACCCAATTACTGTGAACCCATTAAATTCGGTTCTGATTTCCATTAGTAGTCGCCTCTGTGTAATTAAAGAGTCATATGATCTCAAAGGAACTTCCTGAAGTCAGGCAGCTACCGAAAGAGTGTTATCAGCTTTTCTAAACAAACATTCAGTGTTTATACCTGAGGGTCAAACAGAGGGATGAATCTATCAGAAGGAATTCATTAAAAATAAATTGTAAATCAATAAATGATTTTTATCTGTTTGTAAGATAAAACCCTAACCTTCTGTGGATCAAACTATACACACACATGTAGACAGATTTACTCAGATATGTTTCTTGAAGCAGCACTAACTCACAGGGTAAATCTTCAGGCTTGATGTGTTGTTATTGAATTGCTGTGGTGTAAGAGGAATACTTGGGGACGTGTTATTAAAGAAAATAATAATAATATATATGGTATGTGGGGAAAAATAAAAGGACTACAGTTTTATCCCGACAGGCCTGTTTCGTGGTTGCTCACTCATCAGGGGGTTTATCAATTATTTATTTAATATATTATAATTATATATAATGATTTATAAATCTCCTGATGAGTGGGCAACCACGAAACAGGCCTGTCGGGATAAAACCGTAGTCCCCCACACCCCACCCCACATACCATATATTTCGCTCTACCTCGATGTATTGAGCTCCGTTCTACAGAAAATCGACTCAGGATTTTATATATATAGAGAGAGGGGGGTGATATTATATGTGGTTGTTTGCCTGATTGTGAACAAATTCCTGATAAAACTACTAGACGGATTTCAGACAGACGTGGTCAGTATGTTTCCCCAACCGAGTCATTAACAACCAAAATGATTTGGTAGGTCAAGGTCAAAGAAAATTAGAGAGAATCGATATTCTTTAAATGGGCTGATTATGTTTGTGAGGTTCATAAAACGCCCACTAGATGAAGACATTTCATTATAACTCCAACTCGCTCAACATTTGCTGAACCGCTTCGTCCGTGTCGAGTGGAGTCTATCTCAGCCGACCCTGGACGAAGGCGGGTACACCGAGAACAGCTTACCAGGCCATTGGAGGGCAACACACATAACGAAATGGTGATTAAGCCAGCACCTTAACCACCAAGCCACCACTGCTCGTTATTATTCATTAATTTGCTGAAGTGCTTGATCCTAGTTAGGGTCGTGGGGAGGCTGGTGCCCATCTCAGCCCACCCTGGACGAGGGCGGGGTACACCCTGAATGTGTATGCACCCTTATTATCATTGTTGTTGTTGTTGGTGGTGGTGGTGGTATACAGGATGCTAATCAAAGCAGATCTCACATCTCAGGATTAGGTTTCAACAGAAATATTTGATAAATAAATCTTAAATGATAGAATTAAAAATAATAAATATAAACCAGTAGAGGAGCCAGTAAAAAAGATCAATGTGTGATTTATGTTTTTCTAGTTTAGAGATAAATATAACCTTAAAAAGATTAAGGGAAGAACTTTTCCCCTCAAATCCCGGAAAAGAGAAATATCCATTCGTTGACGTGTTGAACTAGAAGGAACCGGCCAGAGATGAGTCAAGGGCTCGGTCCAAATCCACTCCGTCTTCCACATGGAGGGACCCTAAATAGTGGATGAATACACCAGCTGCGATTTGCTTGGTGGTGTGTAGTGTTTCTAAAAATCAGACATGAAAGACTGAACCATGTGAGTCAAGGGAAAATATCCCCCCGCCCTCTCTCTCTCGATGACGTCATGTCGGGGTATTAAAGCGGATTAGGGAACTGGAGAACACCAGAGCGCCTTCACAGCAACTCCAGGTTCCATGTAATCCCTTAAAGACAGGGACTAACTCTGTGCTGAGGGTCTCCCCTTAGGACCGAATGAAGAAACGAATCTTGCTTTTCTTCGCATACAGAGGACAAGTAAGAAAAGGGAAGAAGAGCAAAAGGAGAAAATGGCCAGTTTTATATTACGGACCGCAGAACCCGGGGATGTGTCAGATATTCTCCGTCTCATAAAGGTCATCATTAATTATCAAGCATTCGCGCGCGTGTGTGTGTTTGTGTATGTTATATGTGTGTGTGAGTGTATGTGTGAGTGTGTGCGTGTATATGTGTGTGTGTGTGAGTGTGTGTATATGTGTGTGCGTTTGTAAAGACGTCTTCCTATTTTTAGGATTTAAACATTTGCTTGTTTTGTATTTATTCCTTATTCTTCTCGAATGTAATTTATGTATTTATTTTTACTTACTTTTTTTATTTTTATTTTATTTTATTCTCGTGATTATTTCAGGAACTGGCGAAGTTTGAGAAAATGGAAGAACAAGTCGTTCTGACCGAGAAAGGTACCAATCATTTCATTGAACCACCCACATGTCCCGCCTCCTGCTCTACTACACCCACACACGTGTCCTGATTGGTCAATAGGAGATTGCGTCACAATTTCCGTGCTAAGGATTTCTCTATACGGTTCACTTAGATTCTCTGGAGTCCAGGACAACACACACACACACACACACACACACACACACACACCTAGGGGAGAATTGGAACAGCAAATGTTTTTGGACTGTGGGAGAAAACTAGGGTTTCCAGAGGAAACCCATGAAAGCATGGGGAGAACATGCAAACTTCAAAACAGCTGTGTTAACCACTGCACCACCGTGCTGCTTGATTTCTCTATGATCCAAAACAAACCTCTGTAATGTCTGGGTTGGACACCTGACTCTGTAAACAAATGTGATCAAATATTTATTGTTAGAGAAATGTGTGTACATTAGATGTCTGTTTGGTATATCATCAAAAGACCACACACACACACACACACACACACACACACTGGATGAAGAAAAACAATAGTTTATCAGTGTGTAGGGCACATCATGCGTCACACACACCCCATCCCCGGTGAGATTAGTCACATATACCTGTTTGTGTTCTAGAGCTGCTGGAGGACGGTTTCGGTGAACATCCGTTCTACCACTGCATCATCGCTGAAGTGCCCAAGGACAAACAAAGTGCACAGGGCAAGTTACTGTAAAGTTATTGCATCACACGCACACACTACATGCAGTGCATTCACGAATACTAACCTACATTTACATTTCTGGTATAAAGTAAAGCTTTCTGCACTTTCATCTGCACCGTGTACTTTATATTCACAAAGGAGTCAGTTCAGGGTTTGTCTCTCATTAATAAAACTCTCTAAACACGAAGGAAATGAGGATTTGCTAAAATGCGGCGATTTAAAGATCAATTCATATGAGTAATGGGAATCGTTTTCCTTGTGTTCAGGTCACACGGTGGTCGGCTTCGCCATGTACTACTTCACCTACGACCCCTGGATCGGGAAGCTGCTCTACCTGGAAGACTTTTACGTCATGAAGGAGTTCAGAGGTACAAATCCAAGTTTATAATCTGTTCACCGCTGGAAAACACTTGCACTGGGGATTCCTTCCATAAACTCTATAGAAATATTGCCTTACAGAAAACTTGCAGGTTAATTTTTTATACATCATTTAATTACCAATTTATGTGAATTAGGTGTTGTTACCATAGAAATGGTACCATGTTATAACTAAGGCATTATCATGAACGATAAATTATTATGGTGAGTTGTTCAGGGTGGACCCTGCCTTCTGCCAGAGTCGGCTGAGATAGGCTCCAGTCTCCCCGAGACTCTAGTAGGACTAATGCACTTCGGAAAATAAATGTAGGAATGAATATAGAAATCGTCGGCTGCGTCGTCTGTGATCTCTAAACCTGTGACGGATTGTAAATAATTTGATTCTATATTTCTATTTTGTTTTTCTTTCAGGTTACGGAATTGGTTCTGAAATCCTGAAGAAGCTCAGTGAAGTGAGTTTAAGACCTCAGGGAACTTCTGGAGTGTTACGGGAGACATTTACAACGGGAAAAAAAAATCAGTATTTTAGCTGAAATTGGGGTCACTCATATGAAAGCTTTACTTTAGAAAGCTACTGTAGAAACATGGTGGTGCAAGATGGTGGCCTCCGTGAGAGGGACCCGCTCCACGTTCGGATGTTTATAAATGAATAAGATCTTATTTATTGATGATAAGCTTCCGCTAATAGATCCTCCATTATGTTACACACTGTACCTTTAAATAACCCTGGAATTATGCAATGAAATGGAAAAGGGGTGTGGCCTAAAGTGGAGCTGGTAATGGATTCTGTATTTGGGTTAAATGGAAACTGTAGACTGGCTTTAATGCAGAGTGGAATCTTTCTCTTGCAGATGGCGGTGAAGTGTCGCTGCAGCAGTTTGCAGTTTATCGTTGCGGAGTGGAACAAATCATCCATCGAGTTTTATAAACGACGCGGCGCCAACGATCTCTCGCTGGAGGAGGGCTGGAGACTGTTCGAGATCGACAAGAAGAGTCTCATCAAAATGATCAAGTAGACCAGATGAGTAATAAACACCAAGAAAGCCGCACGTATGACTCCGAGTGATGTCACGTTCCTTATTTTAATAATTCTGATTCTATATTTTACAGTAAAGTAACAGAATTCTAACGATCATGAATAAACATTTCTTCTGTTTTGTTTTATGGGAAAACTGCATTTGTGCCACAATGAACTAATAAAAACAGACTGAATAAACATCATGAAACTCTCATTCTTTTTTTTACGGGTAAAGAATCATAGAATCAAATCAGAGAATCGAATGAATGACTCTTTTGTGACTTCACTGCAGTTTCCAGCGGGTTAATCACCAGTGAAACAGATTTCCACGTCGAACACATACTGCAGCGAGGAGGGAGGAGTCGTACTGAGTGTGTTCGAGTGCGTTAAGAAAGATCATAACTTAAAAGTAAAAATACATTTATAAATGATCTTTTTTTAACAATCCACCCGGTGAAGGAGTTCCTTTTGCTTGGAAGCGTTTCTGCTGGAGAGCCGTCCTGTTTCAGGCCTCTGGAGTAAATCTAACACCCTTCAGAGTTCCAGATTTCTAATAGTTTACATTATTAAAGTCATTCATTTATTCATTTCCCGAACCATTTAATCCTAATTAGGGTCGCAGGGAGGGCGGAGCCCATCTCAACCGACTCAGGGTAAATGCAGGGCACCAACAGTTCACCAGACCATCACAGGGCAACACACACACAACCATTCACACTCATACCTAGGGGCGATTTGGAACAGCCAATTAACCTACTGTGCATGTTTTTACACTGTGGGAAGAAACCAGAGTACCCTGAGGAAACCCATGAAAAATGCAAACTCCACAAAGAAAAAACCGGGACTCAAACCCACAACCTTCGTGCTATGAGGTGGATATGTGCCAACCACTACACCACCGTGCCGCCAATAAAATGATAAACTCTTTTAATAAAAAAATTTCTTTATAAATCTATAAACATTTTTCGTGGGGTGTAAATAATCAGCATAAAACAATCGTAGGTGAAGAAAACTGTAATAAAGAACCAAAACACAGAAGAAGCATTTTGGTTTAGATCATTTTAAAGCAGAAGTTCTGTACGATCAGCTCTGTGCTGAAACCTGATTATTCTGCTGCCTCGGCCAAAAAAAAAAAAAAAAGGTCAGCACTTTGTTCCCAAGTTCTTGTCTGACACATCAAAGTGCAAACATGTGCAGACAGTAACGCTACTGAAGCTCCATGTTTCCACCCTGAATGAAAACCAAACCGTTATCTCATTAGTGATAAAGATACGGTACTTATCATACTGCAGCCACTCGGAGGAAATCAACTCTGTGAACCTGAAGCTGTCAGAATCATTTCACTTTCATTTTAAACTCTTATCCGCAGCATTGTTGGGATTCTGTGCGTGTCGTATCTTAGTGGGTTTTTCTTTTTCAGGACAGTCTGAGTCTGTAGCTGTGGGAAAAGATAATCACATCTCACACATCATTAAATTATTATCAGTAATAAATATAGTAGTGGTTAGCACGTCCACCTCACAGCAAGAAGGCCCTGCCGCCATGAACCCTACAGCACTTCCAGGCTGGCTCGAAGGGTTAAACTTTACAACCAAATAAGCTTCAGGATTTAATGATTAACGAGTGAAATATATGAGGAGAGTAAAGCAAGCAACAGCTGAAAGTTCCTGCTGATTATCCATCGCGCTTCAGAAGGATCCGTGCGTGCACGGAACACAGGGTTCGAATCCTCTCATCAGTCTGAAGGGTTTACTCACCTCTCTGTTCATAAAGCTGCTGGTTTCTCAGTCCTGGATTTATTTCATAAATCCTGCTTGTAAGACGTTCCCATCTGTTCAACCCCTCAATGCATCAACAGATGAAAGTTTTCTCCCAGTGATGAAGGTTCAACTGAAGATCCTGGCCTTGAAATCTGCACTGGAATTGTTTTGCTTTGATGTTTTTGAGTCGAGTTTTCGAGTCTCTTTGTGCTGCATTTCCTCAACAAAGAAAGAATTTATACAAACATTTAATTTCTTTGTTGATTTTTAGTGAACGTGATTTACTGCTCAGCATTGCTCTGGATCCAGAAACTACACTATCTCATCATCATCTATCCCATAGTGTGGTAGACCATCGGAGCGCTACAGCTGACTCAGCAATCAGTCTTCTCCACTCCTCTTGCTCAGCGTCAGACCCGCCCATTCTGCACTGTTATCCTCCCGTCTTTCTCTCTGCCTTCCTGTAGCTACTCTAGTTTCTCCGGATCCAGAAATTTCACACACTTTAATGAACATTAATTACTGTACATTAAGTTTATTTTCTGGGTTCATGTTAAATAATTAAAAATATTATGTAAGAATAACATTGAGGCCACTGATAGAGTAATACGTCCTATTTGTTTTATTTGTGTTTATACATAAATATACATTAAAACACCGTTTCAGCAGGATTCAGCCACCTTCGACAGGCCCCGCCCGTCTCCCCATCTGCTGGGACTGAGGGTTGATGGGGCGAGGCTAGTGCAAAAAGCAGAAGCTCTCTTATGATGTCCTTTCCTGAACCTATGCCTTTGTCTCTGTACTGAGCGGTTTCTCCTCTGCCTTCATCACCTGTGCACAATTAAACAAAAGGTCAAAGGTCATGATGTGTACCGAAACGTGAAAAACATCTGGCTCTACTTTCATTACAGTACTGACACACCCAGAATATAAGAGGGTGCAACTTCCCAGTGCCCCGCCCTGAGGCCCCTTTCCACCACCCTGACTAGTGTGTTCATGAAGATGTAAACACTCACTTACTTTCTCTTTTTTCACTCCAGATTTTCCTGTGACAAGCTTTTCAAAAGTGACGTACGCCTGAAGTGTGAGGTCATAGACAGCATCACCTGTACTCTACACACAAACACACTCCATCATCATCAATTTAAAACCCTGCTCTTGTTTTCAGAGTTTTGTAGTATGTATATCAAAGTACGAGCTCAGTGTTTTGGGCGGCTGAGTCATGAACACCGGTCCCCTCCCTTCCCCTGACGCTTTCCCAGCATTTGACTTGGCATGAGCGTCATGTGAAACAATTATCAGACTGCGGTTGAGTCAGCAGGTCACACATGAGCAGGAACAGGAACAGGAAGTGAGATGCAAAAGTGAGAAGCGCTGTATAAATATTGGCTCCGTCCCAAACGCTGAAATGAGTTCAACTGAAATTCTTGGTGGAGGTTGTTTTACTCAAACAGGAAGTGCCGCTTTTTACAGGGCACCAAGAGAACCTAACTGGGGCATGTGGGCGGAACTAAAACCAGCACAGGTCACACAATGCTGAATAACCCATGCGTGACTCTTTTTATTTATTCATTCATCTCCTTCCGCTTGTTCCGGGGTCGGGTCGCGGGGGCAGCAGCCTAAGCAGTGACTCCCAGACGTCCCTCTCCTCAGCCAC
>JAOUQZ010000029.1:138252-149006 GCA_028564935.1 Neosilurus hyrtlii | reverse complement strand
ATAATAATAATAATAATAATAATAATAATAATAATAATAATAATAATAATAATAATGATGATAATAATAATAATAATGATAATGTTTGAATTATCTGTTTCTTTCTCAGTATCCACTCAATGTAAGACAAACTTTTTTATTAATTTTGCTTTTATTTCACTGAATAATAAATATACATTCCATGTTTAGAAATATCTCATCTAGACAGTTGGTACAAGTAGAAACAAGATGTACTGAAGGGCTTCTTTATTGATATCATCATGTCTTTTAAGCACACATTGAAATGTCCCATGGACAGCTACTAAACACACATTTAACACTTCCAGATGTTTCATCTTCTTAAATTTTTGAAATATTAAGGAACGGGTCATAACTGGCCAGGGAACTGCTTATAAGCCAACTGTCCAATTACTTTTGAGAAGTTGACAATGCAGGCACTGTGTATTAATAGCTTTAATTGGCAAATAGTCATTAAATGATATTTTTGAAGGTGTACACTTTAATCTCGTGGTGTTCGGATGTGTATATGAATATCTTCTCTGTCCTGCAGTGATGAACTGGTTAAATAAAGTTGCAGATGTGGGTAAGAAGAACTTTTCACTCCTCCGTTCAGAAACCTGTACAGACATTTGCTATTATATTTATATACAAAATAATTCAAATTAAAATTCAATTATTTTTATTCTCATGTGCAGGAAAAGGTATCGCAAGTGGAGTCTGTCGAACAGGTACAATCACAACAACAACAACAACAACAACAACAACAACAACAACAATAACACCAACAATAACATCACCAAGAATAATCATCATCATCTGCTTTCTTTTTTTTACAGTCAATCTCATTTAATCCAAATTGAACGATGGTACGTACCACCTATAAAAATGACCGTTGCTATAATTCTTGGATTTTATTGGTTACTCTTTAGTACCGCCCACATTTTTTACTTTATTAAGTTGATAAAGTCGATTTATATGTAATTATTTTTAATTGTTATAACTTTCGGGTATTGATATTGTAAACACTTTAATACTACACACACTGTGTGTGTGTGTGTGTGTGTGTGTGTGTGTGTGTGTGTGTGTGTGTGTGTGTGTGTTTACCACCAGAGGGCTCCACTGCCCCATACTGAAGAATCACACATTATTATCCCACAGTCTACACCACATACCGGAACCGAGAATTAACCCTTTATATCACTGTGATATGCATTACTGCTGCATCATAATAATAACTTGTAAATCATATTAATTAATTAATTAATTAATCGATTGATTGGTTGATTGGTTGATTGATTGGTTGGTTGGTTGGTTGATTGATTGATTGATTAATTAATGAATTGGCACCACTTAATAAACCTTTATAAATGCAGTCTCTCGCGCGCACACACACACACACACACACATACATACATCTGGATGTTTGGGTGAAATATTCACATGAAATGCTGCATATATACTGAATATTGCACATTTTTTGCAGTTTGGTTGTAAGTAATGATGTCAGCGTGGTTTCGAACCAATCTGAGTCACCAAAAAGGCTGAGAAAAGGGACAACATGGCAGCTACAAGGCAGCCAGATGCTGATACACGATTTTGAGAACTGCTGTAAAATTTTCAAACAATTTTGAACATCTTGTGGTTTATGGCATTCAGTACGGGTCAGGCTCCCTGTTTCAAAAGAATATCACACTAGGATTATTACTGTGTATACACACACACACACACACACACACACCTCATTATAAACACCACCTGCACAAACTGATCTTTTTCTCCTCCAAGTCTCTACTTTCGTACCAAACTTATGATTATAACCACCTGTTTCACATCAGATTTTATTGTTTGTTCATTATTTTATTGTTTAATCTTATTAGACTCATGCACTGTGGAAGGCCTGTGGCCTGCCGGTCTGAAATGATATAATGTCATATATTTGGTCCTCCATAAATCTTATGCAAATTGCTGGACTTGCCGATCACATACTGGAATTAATTACTGATCATTAACCACATCAACATGAACATGAATGTGAATACAGAAAGTGTGATATCTTTGTAATGACTGATCATATTTCCTTTATTTAAAGACATAAATTAGTAATTCTGAAATGTGGAACTATCCAGTGAAGTAATCTCTAATGAAATATATATTTAAATTGTTAATGATTAAACCTATAGAAGAGCAACTGTATGATTTACTGCACTATTTAATTATTGGATGATTTCTGTGACTGTTGCATGGGGAGTTTATTCAGCTGAGACATGATGTCATGAGGGACCAATCAGAGTCTAGAGATGGACAATGATAGTCCAATCAGAGTGGAATGGGCACTATATATGCCAATGCAGAACTGGTCTGGGGTACGAGATTTTTCTCTCAGAACACTTTCTTCTTAGTGAATGATTGTATATTTTCCAAAAGGCTAAACAAACACCTGGAAAATGGATTTGAATCTCTTTTGTCACAAACTGGAAACTTTTCAACATGACAGTGTGTGTGTGTGTATAAAGTATATGTGTAAAGTGAGTGTTTCAGCTGTCGTGTGTACAAGTGAGATTGTGTATAATAAAAGTGAGTGTCCACAGCTCTTCCGTCTCTCGAGCCCACGAGGTTGTACAACTCCTGGGTTTCAGAACCAGTGTAGAACCTCACAGAAGTGCCTGATCTGTAATCATCTGAATGTAAAATGCTTTTCTTCTGTTGTTGTGGATGAAAGTTGGAGAAGGTTGTTAAAGTCCTGCTTGTACGCAGCTGTTTGTTTTCTCTGTAATATTTTTGGAGACAAAATGGAGGAGTTTAGAACAGAGCGCTGCACACTGTGTCAGGTGCAAGAGTGTAGATCCGCTGGAGTGTGTTGATTGGGGGCTTGCTCTTCTTTTCTAGTTTTAGATCTCACTGTTGGTACATTTAAGAAAAAGACAAGTGAAGTCTCTCATACTGTTGGGTGCTCTGTAACAGGAGGAGAGAGTGTGTGTGTGCGATACAAATTCCAGTAAACTTTAATAAGGAGACAGAACAATGCAGGAAAATACTTTGCCTTTTATTTCCTTTTTTTAACAAATATGTTAAACATTACAGTCAGGACAACACAACGTTCAGATTCAGGTTTTTCTTTAACGAGTGTTTACATCTTGGTTCTCTCTGTACAGATCTGTGTACAAAAACAATAAGTTACAGTCGCTTTGTATCAGTTACGCTAAACTATACAACACCGTCTCCACGCTCGACAAATAAATAATCTCACTATAAAAATGACCACATGAGGGGGCAGGGCTAAACCAGACCAGAAAGTGACCACCCTCCTGACTGACCAACAGTGTTGATCAAAGTGGAACTCAGTGCTTTATGTATGACATGATGTCACAGCCACAACACGTCTTACACCATTCATCCAATCATACGTGAGACGTGAACGATAAAATAAGAGCCACCCTGTGATTAGCTGTTTTCATAAAGTCTGTGTACAACATACGCTCTTCAAAGTGCCACTGTGTGTGTGTGTGTGTGTGTGTGTGTGTGTGTGTGTGTGTGTGTGTGTATGTATGTGAGAGAGAGAGACACTTTTTAAACACTATAACCATATAAAGCCGTGTTCAAGCACACCAATAAGTCCCAAGCACCTGCACAGATAATGATGTATTAGATGTAATGCTCACCACTTGGTGTCGTTCACTAACACACAAACACATAATTCATCCACATGTACCTGTAATAGCTGCATTGCCATCATCAAATAAAGTGAATGAATCCAGCATAACCAAAGTCACATGACTAACGTTCATCCATACAAAACCAGCCGGCTGGTACCATCACCATGGTAACAAAGTCCCACCCAAACAGGGAGTAAAAACATAAAATGCATAAAAGCAAAACATTGCACTTAGCACACACACACACCATACAAATGTGGTTCTAACTGCATACTGTGTGTTTAAGATCACGCTAATTTTAACAACTGAGGCTCACTAGTGTTGTGAGGGGGAGGCCGACACACACACACACAAGCTGTCAGAACAAATTTTTAGTTTTTTGTGGATGGAGAATCTTTTGTGGACAAAATATACAAGCTGGTCCTCATTTCCAAAACCAACGTACAACAGAAACCCGTGTCATTACCGCACAAAGCTCAACATCCAACCACGAGGACGTGGAGGCAACGATCAAATCTCACGTCAAGTCTACAAAGATTTCCAGTCAGTGTGGCTTAAAATCAAGAAATCAGAGTTGGATAAATTATTATTATTATTATTATTATTACTATTACTATTACTACTACATATAAACTTATACAGTCCCATGTTTATGATTTTTAAAAAAGCCACGTATAAATATTTCATAAAAGGCAATGACGTGTCACATCCTGAATATTGATGTATTCTGCGCTTGGTCTGGGTCCAGCTCACGGGGCAGCAGCAACACCCAGTCCTCCCTCCTTCCTCTCCTCAAACACCACCTTCAGCGCGTCCTCCATCTGCCCTGGGGTCTCCTTCTGATCGGACATGCCCGGAACACGTCTCCGAATCGGCAATGCACAGTGAAACGATATTACATTATTAGGTGCTTATGTAGTCTCCTTTGAAAACCAAGTACGCTTACAGAAATCCAATCTCGACAGTGGCACATCTGGATGTTTAAAAAGAACTCTACACATCTGTAAGACACGAGAGGCTTTCTCAGAAAAGCAGGAAATTTAAATGGAGTGATGAGTGGCTATTACATCACTGTCGTGTCCTGAGGCACCGAGGAAGTGATGTTACAGTACAGAGGTCACGCTCCCTCTCTCGCTCTCTTTATGGGCGTATCATTTCCTTCACAAGTTTTCAGCCACTACATTCATTACGACCTGATCATTTTTCCACTGAGATACAAATGTTACTTTAATCCCACGTGAACGCTGGCGTAGGATGATCGCCACACACAGACGTGTTCTCTACGTTAGACAGATCAATGAGGACCAGCGTGTTTTTAACAAACGTACAGCTATGTACTATGGTGTGCGTGTGTGTGTGTGTGTGTGTGTGGGTGTGTGTGGGTGTGTGTGGGTGGAGTTTCAGGTGTGTGACTGGGAGGGTGTGGAAATGATTCAGTACTGTGAAATGAAGATAATTTGTTCCTTCTAGAAATACTTTGTTCCGTCTCAGTGGCTGAGATTTAAACTCTCCGCTCAAATCGGAGTTGAATTTAACTTTATAATTTATTCTATAGAATTATTCTCCTCACTCTCAGTTCTGTACATCTGTGCTTATCATTCAAATTATAACAGAATGTTCACAGGGGTCGCGCAGGTATTCATGATAAAGTGAAGTGTTTAATTCACATTCAGGCTGAAAACTGCTTAAAAATGAATTCAGAGGAAAAACTCCTGGCTGCTGTTGGACTGAACCGGCATCATGACGTTTCATGGCGTGCGTGCACCGCTACTCACCTGTACATCAGATCAGAATACTTAACTTGTACGGTACCTTAAATGCTTAAAAATATCGGGGATAAGTACCCTGGCTAGGACTTCCCATGGTTCAGTTCACGGGAACAACATGGCGGACGGAGTGTTCACAGTGATTCTTACAGAACATGACGTGATCACTGTAAACTCTGATCCTAAACATGGCACCTACATACACACCCACACCTCCCTCCTATCTGCGGAAGTCATGTGATTGGGTGACATCACTAATAAGTCAATGTTGTTGTGTGGTCATGTGATCACGGAGGCGGAATGATGAAAAGGAATTCGATTTTTTTTTTTTTTGTGGGTGCTCATTCACTCACTGAATCACCAACTCACTCGCTCGGAATCATGTCTTTGTGGTGGCGCATGATGTGTTGGTTTTTCTCAGACGGTCTCCGGAAACCCTTGGAGCAGAACTGGCAGCGATGTGGATAATCCTTGGTGTGGATGGAGATGACGTGGCGTTTGAATCCCGAGGCGTCTCCGGTGCTGTAGTCGCAGTACTGACACTGATACACACGTCGTTCTCTTGGTCCTTTGGCACCGATCACCTTTTTAATGATGGGAGCTCCGCCCAGAGCGAGCTGTGCCGCTCCGATCGTCTTTTTAGGCGGACTTCGCTCCTGCGTCTGTAACGAAGGTGACGGCTGCTGCTGTTGGTGCTCGTTTGCGTTGTGTTGCGTTTCCTGCTGCTGCTGGTCTTTAGTGTGAACGGATAAAATGTGTCGACTCAGCACAAACGGGTCAGCAGTCTTAAAGCTGCAGTGGCGACACTGGTGTGGCCGCTTGGCCTTGTGGGATACGGCATGCTTTTTGAGCTCGGAGGGTCGATGGAAGCCCTTATCGCAGACGTCACACTTGTGAGGATAGTCTTTCGTGTGGACGGAGATGACGTGGCGCTTCAGGTCACTGGAATTAGAGCTGCGATGATCACACAGGTCGCATCGATGGCCTCGCGCCTCATCGTTGTCGTCATCGTCGTCATGTTCGTGATCAGGGTCATGGTTCTGCGTCGTCTCCGTGACAGTTTCTTCGAGCTGCTCGGTGTGCGGTACTGAACTCGACGCCATCTCCTCGTCCTCTTCCTCACGACTGTGTTTGGTCTTCATGTGCGTCTTCAGATTGGACGAATCCGCAGACCTGTAGCTGCAGTGTGTGCAGGAGTACGGCTTCTCGCCCGTGTGTGTGCGTGTGTGTTTACGCAGCTCGGACGGATGCCTGAATCCCTTTCCACACTCGACACACACATGTGGGAAGTTCTTACTGTGCACGGCCAACAGGTGGCGGTTTAACAGGCCCTGCTCCGCCGTCTCGTACTCGCAGAACTTGCACTTGTGCATCTTTTTAGCAGGAACGGCAGCCGTCTTAGTTTTCTGCTGCGGCTGGAGGCGATTAGAGAAGAGCGGCGCCTGCTGGTGGAAATCTTTTAGAGTCTCAGGCTCAAACTGAGCCTTGCTGCTGAGTGTGTGTGTGTGTTGCGTGTGCTCCTCCATGTGACTGTGGAAGCTAGACTTCTTGTTGGTGGTGAAGTCACAGTCGGTGCACTGGTACTTCTTACGGCTCAGGACGTCCTGGTGGTGGTTTCGAGTATGACGCTTCAGGAAACCCCGAGATTTAAACTTTTTCCCACACAGGACACAGGGGTACACGGTGAGGGGCTGACCATACGGCCCAATTATAATCGCTATGGACACAGAGAGGGAGAGAGAAGAAAGTGAATGTATGTACAGTTGAGTGTGTGTATGTGTGTGTTTGTGTGTGTGTTGCGTTACCTGTCTGCACCTGCCTGTGCTCAGCCCGTCTGTGTGTTTTGCTGTGTTGTTGTTTGAGTGTGTGTGCCATTTCAGACTCATCAATGTGCAGAACTGCACTCGCTGCGCCGTTCCTGTTCTCAAGGCACTCAGAGTCATCTAACAAACACACACACACGCAGTCATCACAGCACATAAACCATGTAACCCTTATGTACTTTTAGGGTGTATTAGATTAATGGTGTACTGATCTGTGTGTGTGTGTGTGTGTGTGTCTCACCATAAGCAGCCGTCCAGTTGACAGGCATGAAGTCCTTGCTCTCATACGGTCGCTCATTACACAGAGGC
Organism: Neosilurus hyrtlii; assembly: GCA_028564935.1. NCBI lineage: Eukaryota > Metazoa > Chordata > Actinopteri > Siluriformes > Plotosidae > Neosilurus > Neosilurus hyrtlii. Next base: position 141,455 of record JAOUQZ010000029.1, on the reverse strand, counting down.
TCCTCCCCCCCAACCACTACCTCCATATACACCTCATCAGAAAGCTTAGAGCCTCCTACACACACACACAGTGTTAAAATCTCCAGAAAGAGGAACTTTGTGTAAATGCAAAAAATAAATGAGGAACTGGAGCAGACCTTCCTGTCAACATGTTGTGTGTTTGTGTGTAATAACTGACCATCCGTATGAGTGTGATGGCCGTCACTCACTGACATGTACAACATCTTCTCTCTGAGGGGTTTACACACTGAGTCCGAATCCCCCTCACCTGCACACACACACAAACACACAGAAGATCATCCATTACCATTAAACAAAAAGCTACTGTTTTTGATTTTTCCTAATGTGCACACACACACACACACACACACACACACACACACCAAGCTCATCGTCCCCGGAGTCAGCTTTAAAGATGTAAACTTTAATGACTTCCTGTCCGTCCTCATTTTTCTCCACTTCCGAGCCATTCAACGCTCCTTCCACTGTCACTTCCTCTCCATCAGCGGAAACCATCTTCCCATCCTCATCCACTGAGGACGGCGGGTAGGAAGAGAGAGGGGGAGAGAAAGAGAATGAGTAAATGAATAAACAGTAAATAAACTGATGGCTCAACAAGCAAATAAATGAGGAAAGTAGTGGTGATGGTGTGAGCGAGTGAAAAAGGGAACAGAATGATGATAAATGGAGGAATGAAGGTCTTACAGGAAATCATCAGGTAATCTCCAGAGGAGTGAAGGTCGCTCTCCCTCTCCTCCACCAGCTCTTCCTCCGCCACAGTCACTCCATCCTCCTCCTCTTCCTCCCCTTCAAGCGACATCACACACGTTTCCACGGCGACGCCCTCATCGTCCTCGGCAACCACGTCCTCCACAGCATCCTGGATGACGAGTTCGTCAGAGGAGAAACTCCGCACGGCAACTCCATCATTCTCTCCGTCATTCTCTCCATCCGACAGCAAGACCGTCTCCTGCAACTCAACCACGTACTCCTCCCCACACATCCCTCCATCATCTGACACAAACAGAAAACAAACATGACACGTAATGAGAAAGCAAGTTAACAAAGTAGATCCGTCTGTAAAGACATCATCATAAGGAAGAAGAAAAAAAAAACACCAATGAACGATTGGCGATGTCACTGACCAGAGCCGTGCAGGATGATTTTCGGCTCTTGGGAACGGACAGCGAGTCTCGTCACACCGTCATCCATCGTCCTTAATCTTCATTGGCCTCACTACAAAACTAGAACAAAGAAACAGCCAATCTGAGAAGCTTTGGGAGGAAAAGGAGAAACAGCCATTTCTCAAACTCAACTCCAAATGAATTCGTTTTTTAGTAAACGTACCTGTCGCTCTTCAGCACACGGACATCCCGATAACACACCGATATCCATGCAGAACACACTCTCTACACACACACACACACACACACACACACAGAGAAAGAGAGAGAATAATGACATATTATTCTACAAGTCATGTTTACACCTTGGGGTATCAGAATTAGCCCCGCCCCTTCAATCCCTTCGTTTCACTGACACAGATCTCACGTTTGCTGCAAAGGCCCTAACAACAGGTTTCATTTCATCATGAATTGTTTGCCCACACAGCTGGTGATGGGCGTGGTCAGATCCCAGGCTCTGTGGTGTTTAACCGAGAAAACCAACTGAAACACCCAGTTCAGTGCTGAAGAGCACGACGGACTGAGTAAGGGTTCAGTTTAAAAAACGTAATTTAACATTTTAATATTTAAATGTGTTTGTAAATAACATTAATTACCTGAAGTTCCTATTTAAAAGTGAGAGGGGCGGAGTCATAGCTGTTTAAAGCCTAAATAACATCAAAGGGACATTAAAGCAGATTTAATCTTTCAGAGGAATTTGGCTTATAAAGGATATGAGATGAGAAATTTTTAAGGGGGTTTGAACTTTTAAAAACTGATCAGCACAAGATTTCAAAAAGTCCTGAAAGTCCGTTCCCATCCGCTCCCTGTCAGGTTCCGAAAGTTGCAACTCATTTTGATTTGACGTTTAAAAGTGATTAAATAAACATAGAACAGAGTTTTTAACATTCGTTCCGTGTTTCCGCTGGGTTGCTGGGTGATGACGGTACAGAGCCACTGAAAGATCACAGACATATTCGGCGTGAACCATTAACACGGTGTTGTTTCACTCCCACTGCTCAGATAAGTATTGATCTTATACTGAATTAATACTCTGCAAATTCTCACCCACCCCCAACCCCCCAACCCCCCAACCCGATGATACCTGCTGTCAGACTTGCAGGTTCCACATGCAGGATATTGTCCCTTGTTCTGAAAGGTTTTCAGGCCTCCGGCACCTAGTTACGGTTGCTAACATAGGATTGGTCAGTGGATGTCCTGGGGAGGAGCTTAGCCTGCTCTGATCTGTTCAGGGGTCTCTTACGGCAGATAATAATGTCATGACTGAGAAAAAAAAAAAAAAAAACGAGAAACTCCAAGCAGTGTGATGATGCGTCAGAGGAGACACTCGGCGTCCGCCTTCATCCCACAGATTAAAGTTTAGTCTGATTTTATTTTATATCTCTTACATTAAACATCACGACTGGAACAGAAATCATCATTCAAAAGACTCTGTTTAAAAGAACAAGTGGTTCTCACCACTGAGCTTTACTGATTATTATAATAATAATAATAATAATAATAATAATAATAATAAATTATAACAAAAACAATAATAATAAATAACAATTATAATAATAACACATAATAATAAGAGATGATTACCTCATGCAGAAGACGTTTCTGTTTCTTTAACCTAAATCTGAACAAAAACAAACCCAAAAAAAAACATTTAATAAAAACATTTAATAAAAACACAACAGCATGGAGGTTAAACTCCCTCCGGTCACATGATAATAACATGTTACATGCACTGAACACAATCCTAAATCACAGCTGCTGGGCTCTGGTCCATTCCTTACAATCATCATCAACACAACAACAATAATAATCATAATTCATTCATTTTCTGAACCGCTTATTCCTAATTAGGGTCAAGAGGAGGCTGACGCCCATCTCAGCTGACTCTGGGCGAGGGCGGGGTACACTCTGGACAGCTCGCCAGGCCATCACAGGGCGCCAACAGTCACACAACCATTCACACTCACTCACACCTAGGGGTGATTTGGAACAGCCAATTAGCCTACTGTGCATGTTTTT
>JAOUQZ010000029.1:113880-126108 GCA_028564935.1 Neosilurus hyrtlii | reverse complement strand
GGGGGGGGGTCACCACAGGACCCAGACTTTAAAGTGCACTTCAGAAGGGCAGCATGTGATTTGAGACTCTGTGATTGGCTGTCATTATAGTGGGATTCCGATTGCTCTGATTGGCTGGAAATCAGTGTTTAATGACTGAAATCTTTGTGTCAGGTTTAGACCTGTGGGCTTCTTTAGAAGAAATCTGATCATTTCAGAACTGCTCTACTGTCATGTGATCAGATACCACGCCAATCACAAAACAGATTCCAGATCCATGAACTGCCTAAATATTTCCAGCAAATATACACAAATATCTTAAAGCACAAATTAATTAAAGATCAGCAACCTAGACAGGTGTGTAGTGCCACCAAAGAGGTCATAAACGGCAAGACATCAGACTGTGTGTGTGTGTGTGTGTGTCAATCTAAAAGCCCAGACACCCCACATCAAAACCCACAGCCAAGAACAGAGGCATCACTAAAGGTACTCTACACAGGTAGATGGAATCACTAAATAATAGGAGTAAGAGGAGGAAGAGTGTGTACGTGGGCGCGGAGGTGATCTTCCCTGACATGTTCATCTCGTTCATCACCTGCAGTCTGCACTTCATTAACTCCATAGGACACAAAACAAAGGAGGAGAAGAAGGAGGCAACAGATCCAGCGCAAGCCTTCTGTACATCACTGCAGAGAGACAGACCGGACAGAAACAGTGCATTCTGGGTACTGAAACATGCTGTATATCATTTATAACCACCACACTTCACCCTCTGTTCTGATCTAAAACACAGTGTGACATAGTCACAAGGTTTAGATGTTCTGATATCCCAGAATGCACTTCTACATACAGGTGTATATACTTTAAATGATCATAAACCTTCATCCCAAGCTCATCCCCCTGCTGTTCCCCGTGAGCCCCTCACCTGAGCACAGTGTTTTTGTCCTGGCCACATGCTCGCCGCACCATCTCCTGACAGAAACTGTAGCACATGAACAACACGGCATTCTCACCCACACTTGCCATCAGTGCGGGCATGGTCCCCTGGTACAGCCCCCTGATACCCACCTGCCTGTAGGTGGAGACCAGACAGTGCAGAAAACCCCGATAGAGAGACGGAAACGACTGCATCTTCACCTTCACCGTGTCCAACGACTGTCCACACAACACACACGCCATCCCTCCTGCACAGAGACGGGGCGGGGTGGATTTGATTCATGAATTGGACTTGAGCCACTGATTCCTGATTCAGGACTGTGAGATCAGTATGATTTGTACCTATGGCGCCAGCAGACAGGTCTATAACAGCCTGAACTGTGGGGTGAGGAGACATCGCCATGGCAACCTTCTCTGTTCTGTTCTGGCTCAAAGGTGGTGGAACAAACTTCCTGTGGACGTCCGGACAACTGAGTCACTGAGTATCTTTTGCAAAGGATGGCTGAAAACCTACCATTTTCAAACCATTTTTATTGAAAATTTTTATAAACATTTTCTAATTTAGACACAGTACAAATACAAAAATAAACATAATAAAATACTAATAAAAAGGTTCCTTTTCCCCTTTTTTCTATTTAAACCAATAAAGGAAAATAAATGCATGTTGATTTAATCAATTCGACCTCTGCAACTGATCCAGAATGCAACAGCATGGCTTCTTTTCAACCTTCCTAAGTTCAACCACATCACATCGCTGTCTTCCTGTAGCTGCTTGCATCAGATTCAAAACACTAATGCCAGTCTACAAAGCCAAAAATGGGCCTGCACCCTCCTACCTCAAAGCACTTATCACACCCCGCATTGCATGGCATTCTCTCCGGTCCTCTAGCACTGCTAGACTGGTCCCTACTTATATCAAGGAACCAGAAAACTCTGCATCTAAACTCTTCTCTGTTCTGCACTACATATCCACATGACTATCACAACTACACCATCCTACATTATTTATCTTACTAATTATACTGTAATGACTGATGGATACTCACTTCTGTTATCATCTTGAGATTTGTTATGGACCCTTGCCACTTATACTACCTCATTGCATTGTCTTCAGTGTTTTTTATTTTTATATTTCTATAGCTCCTATACGGATGTGTATATTTTATTGCCTTTTTAAATTGTACCTTCTATGTATGCCTTGCTGCTATGACAACCAAATTCCCTAGGGGATTAATAAAGTCATCTATCTATCTTTCCATCTATCTGGCACTTCTTCTATTCTTCTATCTTTCCATCTATCTGGCACTTCTTCTATTCTACTATCTTTCCATCTATCTGGCACTTCTTCTTGCTGTGTGGACAGCTGTGTGACTGGGGGTCTCCAAAGACGGCTGAAAACCTAGAGTTTTTAAAAGGAAATGGATTACCACCATGGTTATATTTATAAAAAAACCCAAACAAGCCCAACAACCTCTACCCACTGAGTTCTGATGATATACTGAGCCTATGTCCATGTCTATATCGTGTGAACCAGTATCAGAATGTATTTAGGGTTACAGTACAGGGACTTTAAAGCACTTCCATAAGTCATTCTGGACAGGAAAATCTACCAAATGCTGTAAATGTTAATGTGTAATAACATATTAATAATAATAATAATAAACATTTTCTTAAAGATTGTTTTCATAATTGATTGAAAACATTGTTTCATAAAACTAATCACATGCATAAATATAAACCATCAATTCTCAAAATCATTTAATACTTCATATACAAATATATGCAAATCAGCACACACACACACACACACACACACACACACACACACACACACACACTTACTGCACAGAGATTTTGATGTTGTTGTTCATTTGATGAAAATTAAATGAGAAACGAATCCTGCCCCAGCCGGTGTTGCATCAGTTTAAAATCTCACTCTGTCTCTCTGTCTGTTTGTCTCTCTCTCTCTGTCTGTATGTTTCTATGTCTCTGTCTGACTGTCTCTCTATATGTCTCTATGTCTCTGTCTGTCTGTCTCTCTGTCTCTGTCTGTCTGTCTCTATCCGACTGTCTCTGTCTATCTGTCTCTCTCTCTCTCTCTGTCTGTCTCTCTGGCTCTCTGTCTGTGTCTGTCTGTCTGTCTGTCTATTCGCTTCATCGATTCTGCATTGGCGTTTTTTTAAATCAACTTGCACGTGCTGTACAACAACAACAAAAAAAATGCATGATTGCTTCATCATCAGCGGTAGCGGAAATGACGCCATTTTAGTCGTTACAATAAGCACTGCATTACCCACAATCCACCCCTCTCATTCAAAGCCACTCAGTTCACAGAAATAGTGAACTCCAGCTTTTTATTTATTTTAGTCAATTACAAAAAAGTTTAAAATGTTGCAGTCATGAACTGTTCTAGAAAAAGATGACACTCACAGGTTTGTTGCCTGATTTTTTAGATCAGTAATGAGGTCATCAGAATCACTTCTACCAAACGGACATTTAGTTTATAAAAAGGAACAAGATATTCTTTATTTAAAAAAAAATATTCAAAAATATATAATGAAATCACACAGATGGATTTAGTTAATCTGATGAGAATTTACTAAATAAAAATAAATTAATAAGAAACAACTTTAATGAAACAAAAATTAATTAATGATGATTTACATGATGATACTGATTGTACTTCAATGATTTGTCTGTAACACCGGAACGTTTATCTCGGGTCTTTTTTCACACGGACACTTTCACCCGCCGGACTAGGAACCGTGCGTCGCGACATTGAAGCGCAGAGATGTACAGAAGAGCGATATTTTCTCTTTTTCAGGGAAGAACAGCGTTAAATCACGTGCACGATCCTAGACTTCGTTCCACATTATTTACGGACAAAGTTTCCGCTTCCGGTGTAAGGTGAGTTTATGTGTGTCTTTGTGCTTATTGAGGGTAAATAGTTGACACTGAACCATTTACTGCATCCTGAAACCCTCACTGATCCCTCCATCAGCTCCATCTATCACTTTTACACCTCCTGTACGACAGGAAGCAGCTTCACAAGTGCCCTGATGAGGCTTTAATCCTGAGCTGTAGCCTAGAGCAGGCTGGACTTCACTAAAATAGATATTAAAGCACTACGGGTCCATTCAGTACCAGTAGGACCCTTACAAGCAGAGGTCTTGTAGAATGATGATTTCTCCTTCTGGGTTTGAAGTTTGTTTAAAAAAATAAAGTTTGGTTCTCACTTTAGGACTCCATATGTAGTGCACCACAGAGCGTTTGGGACGAGTGGAGCATATCTATGTGAGCAGAAGAGAGATGGAGAGAGGACCGAGGAGCTCCAGATGGAGTCCAGGACGAGGGAAGATATGGAGGAATACAAGTGTGAGGTGAACCCCAGAGGGTTGGAGAAGAGTGATGACTCTGTAGTGAAGGCAACGTGTGAAGAGACAGCAGAAAGAAAAGGGAGCAGACCTGAACCTATGAGTCAGAACACACGTGAAATAACCACGCCAGACACAGAAATAACAGCGACAGCAGAGAAGACTGGAAAACAGGGTCTCCTGGAGCTGCTCGGGGCTATGAAGGTGGACACGACGACCAAAACCAAACTGAAATCCCTCAGGAAGGGGACGAGTGGACAGGACAGTGTGGGGAAGCAGAAGCGAGTAATGATGGAGAGCACGAGCAGCATGTTCCAGCAAGCTACATCATTGCCGAGGTAAAACTCCTCACAGCAACACTCAGTTCATTCATCACCACCACCATCATCCTTATCACCATCATCTTCACCATCAGCATCATCCTTACCACCATCCTCACCACCACAATCCTCATCACCATCTTCACCACCACCACCACCGCCATCATCACCACCACCACCACCACCATAATACTCACCACCACCACCGTTGCCATCACCACCACCATAATCCTCACCACCACCACCGCCATCATCACCACCATCGCCAGCATCATGATCACCACCACCACCATAATTCTCACTACCACCACCATCGCCATCATCACCACCATAATCCTCACCACCAACGCCAGCATCAGCAGCATCACCACCACCATCGCTGGATTTCCCGCTCAACATTCAGCAGTTTCAATAAAAGCAGCACAGAAATGTCAAAAACACTCCAGCTTACACTGTCAACTGAGAACTGGGCTTGGCCGAATGTTCTGATAAGCTTTCTTGTCATAAATTGTAGCCCCGCCCATTTCACAGGAAAAAAGGTAGAATGTCGACTATAAGTTAAGATTTATATGGGTGTGTTTAAAAAAACACTAGCACATGGAAGAGCTCTGTGAAGTATGTGAATGCCGTGTGTGTGTTTCAGTGACAGTTTGGCTCCGGAGCTGGTTGCCGCTGTCTCTGCTGCTGCGTCCACGTGTCCTGATCCTCCTCGTGCTGAATCTGACCTCCTGAAGCAGCTGCGCCAGCATGAAGCCGAGTCTGAGGAGAAAAGAGGAGCAGAGACGCAGAACATCGGGTGAGATCACGTGACCATTTCAAACGCAACTCTGCGTGCAGTCTGAAAAATAATTCTGCTTTTATTGTAACTTTTTGTAGAGAATTTAAGACTGTCACTAAAAACCTTAATTTTTAATTAGCAAAAAATATTGAACACTTTCCGCCCCTTGCTGTTTCTCCTTTACTTTCAGAAAAATGTAATAAACTGTAAAAAAATTTTATAATATAAACACATTTGTGTTTGTTTATTTATTTGTTTGTTTATTTATTTAATCAGGAACATCATCGCTGATATGAAAGTGGGGAAGAAGCCAGTTGGTAGATTGAACAGCTGGCCGGCCAATCAGATTCGGTTTGATGATGATGGGCGGGGCTACACGCATGACCGCGGTATCACAGGAGAGCTGTCTGAAATTCGCAGAAGGTAAATAACCACCAGAACCCACACCTGGATCCTGAACCGGCTCTGATCCAGAACTCAGCTTGTCAGAGGTCCAGAACTGTGTGTGTGTGTGTGTGTGTGTGTGTTAACAGGAACTCTGCTTTCACCATGAAGAGGCTGAACATCTTCAGTGCTGATCATGAAATACAAACTGATCTGAGTAATTCAAGTTTTAAAGAATTTTTAGAATTTTATTAAAATGTATATTTATTGGAAATTAAATGTCTTCTAACATTCTATCAAACGAAGCTTTGTGTGTGCGCGCGTGTGTTCAGCTGCAGGCCCTTCCCTCTGGGATGCTGATTTAGCCAATCAGGTGGCCCGGTCAGTGAATCTGAGCCCTCGTAACGGGTTTGAGGAAATGATTCAGTGGACTAGGGAGCGGAAACTGTGGCTGTATCCCATCAACAATGAAGAAGGTAAGAGTATATAAATAAATCACTATTCATCCTCCTCAGTGAGATGTCAAGCATGACAGCCAATCATAAGCAGAGTCATGGGCTGCGTCCCAAATAGTCCTGCAGGTGGTCGAACATGTGGTGTTGGATAACGTCTACTCAGGCATAGTTCATACCATAACATGGCTTTTAATAAAGCTGGTGATATCAGCAGCGTAGTGGTAGAATTGGGTACAAAATACGCTGGCCGGGTGTCCACACTGACTGGATGTGTGTGTGTTCATCAGGACTGGAGGAGGAAGCGAAGGTGCCGTTTCATGAACATGTCTTCCTGCAGCACCACCTCGAGGACGGTTTTCCTCAGCATGGGCCCGTTAAACACTTCATGGAACTGGTGGTAACTGGACTGTCCAAGAACCACCAACTGACTGTCCGCCAGAAACTGGAGCACATCACCTGGTTCCGGGACTACTTCCTGCAGAAACAGGAAGTGCTCGACGAAGCCGAGGCGTGAACCATCCTGTCCACACGAAGACTATGTATGAGTCTGCAGAAGCAGAGGGTGTACACACCCTGTAGTTGTTGGTGTTGCGTGTGTCACATCACTTCATTGATATTACAGCTTTATCTGATGGCAATAAAGTTCCAGTTGTTTTATTGAAATTTCTATAAACAATGTACACAATTAAAGATCTGTACAAAGAGCTTCAAAAACCAAAATAAAGACATGAAGTAAAGAACTCGTACATCACACACTTCATCCCAACAAAACCTTCACACAGCTGTACTTCATCTCACTGTGTGTGTGAGAGAGAGGGAGAGAGCGAACGCTAATACATGAATAAAGGATTAAAGTAAACTTTGGCAGCAGTGATGTGATGCACACAGAATGAGGAGAAAAGAATTCAGGGAAACAGCACAGACTCTGGACGTAAATCCGGTTTTCTGTCTCCAAACAGCGCCGTTGCTGTAAATAAATAAACACAAAGATTAGAACATCCTGAATGAGTTGTGGGTTGTTTATTTAAACTGTGTCCGATATCGCTCACATTCACTCACTTTACCAACGGCGGTAACTCGTAGCCTGGCGTGGGTGAGGCGGGGCTTTGTGGCGGAGTGTCTGCATGTTCCTGTACTTGGTCATGATGCTCTGACTCTTCCTGAAAGCCGGTTTCTGATGGAGCGAGGGACGCGACAGGATGTTGGCCTTAAAAAAAATCAAATCAAAACTTTAACTCAACAGAACCAGTTAGAGGAATAACTATCACCACATCAGCAACAAGTCTGTGCTATAATCAGCACACCCTGCCCCCCCAATGGCCTGGAGGAGAAACTGCAACACCATTACCATCAGTGGTTTCCTGAACACACCATCTGGACCTTTCTGAGGTACATGGGCAGGACGGAAACCGAATCTCTACACACACACACACACACACATTAAATTAATCTGTGCACTTAACAGGGAACGGTTCTACTTGTTTCAAACGGTTTTGGATATTTTACCTGAAACGGAGCAGGTTTCCGTAGCAGTTTTCCTGAACCGTCCATCAGCCTGCAATTTATAAGCAACAACAAAAAGTTTTTGCACTGTGTATTAAAACAGACATACATCTGTGTGTGTGTGTGTGTCAGAAAGCTGGGCAAACAGGAAAGGAGTGTACCGTCGCTGCTTCTGGTCATGTGCAGAATCTCCGAAGCGATGACTTTGGTTCGCACCTGAATAATAAGAGACAGATAAGTGAAATCTGCAACTACGGCAACTCCGTGTAAGATAGCAGTGATTGTTATTATTATTATTATTATTATTATTGTTATGACATCCTGCCTTTCCAAGAGGTGCTGCTCTTGGGACTGGAGCTCCTCGTCCCAGCCTCCCAATGAGAGACCACCACCAGGTCACGGCTCAGCTGTCTGTCTATCGGAGAAGAGCTGGAAAAGTCCACCCAAAAAAAAAAAAAAAAAGAAAAGAAAAAAAAAAAAGAAAAAGTGAGTAAAACCACCAGACAATAAACATCAACAAAAAAAGGACTGGTGTGATTCTCACGACTTCCTGTTTGGACTTAAACACAGAGGACAACACCATGCATTTAAACATTAAACCACACGTGTACCTTTGCTGTGAACGGAAGTGCAACTGTTCAGATAATAATACTGCAATCACAGAGCCTTACTTTAATAAATTACATTCAAATAACGGCAAATGACTAGAGATGAATCGCTGCTAGGGTACTTACAGCAGAGCTAGCCCTTCATCTCCATGCTTCAGTTTCAATTGGTAGATTAGTTTCTCTCATTCACTCGGGATTATAAACGTTTTCTTGCTCTAAGTGAATATGTGAGACAGACGAATCATACGTGAAGCCTGGATTTCACTTTCATTCCTAAAACTCCATCATGATCTCTCAATCCATACGATGTGTTCCTCTTCCTCCTGGAAGTGTTTTATAGCATTTGGTCCAAAACTTCATTTCCAGTTTATTCCCCTTCATGGTCTGAGCTCATCTTTATCTCAGGAGAACCTCCACACTGGAGACACTGGCAAATGCTTCACTCATTCATGCTCTGGATGAGATGGTTTCTTCCTTCTGCTCTCCTCTGCACTGGTGGAGAACTTGTAATCAGATACATTTCTGATGGACAGCCGTGTATTCCAACAGAGCCGAAATCTTCCCTAAATATTTCTTCAGAAGATTCGGCCACTTCTGATGAATTCTTCACAGCTGTTCATCTGAAGACAGTAGTATTTTTGATAGGAATCCAAAAGGACATCTCCTGAGCAATGGACCAGGCTCTGAACATTTCTTCTGAGGAGGAAGTTTTTGAGAAACATGTTGATTTGAGGACATCTTCAGAAGAAATCATGGTGGAAACAAACACTTTTCACTGTAACAAAGTGGGCTTTTGAAACGTGTCTTCAGAGATGTTCAGAGAAACCAGTTGGGTTTCTTTTTTAAAAACACTTTAGAAGAAATGATGAGAGGTATGAGATCAACTCAGAGACTTCTGGTGAAATGCCAGTAACCCACTGATGAGACACTCGGCTAATTATCATTTCAAACAACTGGGTAGCGTTAATAGCTTGAGTCGTCAATCCTGGTACCTTCTAAACAACACGACTGGTTGTTCTGTAGATACGATGGTGACAGTGTGCAGAAAAGTACTGATTGTTATCTTGATGGCACTCATAGAAGAAATTCCAGGTTCTAGTGGTTTGTTGTACGTCTTTATATGCGGTTTGTCTTCCCAAGTCATGTCCATTAAGGATTCCCAGAGTAACTGGAGGTTCTGGAGTGCATGTACTGTTTTTTCCCTCTCCTTACAGGGAGCTCAGAGACCTTCTTGGCCGATCTTCCAAAGGTTCAGGTGGAAAGATTATCAACTTAAATTTGCCAAAACTTGAACCAGGTTTATCCTTGTGAACTTTACTGAAATTCGTGGGTTCCTTTCAGTTCCATAAATGCCTCGAGGAGGAACTGTGCTCATTGTGGTGGAGGTGGTTATGTAACCGTAGCGGAGATTATACCTGCAGGATGGCGCTAATCTGAGCTATGGTTCAGTTGAAAGGGAAGAAGTTGAGTTTGTGGGAGAGGCCTTGTGGAGGGTTTATTAAGAAATCACTGTGTCTGGGCCTGAACGTGATTGAGGTAAACATCATGAAACACCTTTTCAGACTGACACTCTCTCTCTCTCTCTCTCCCTCTCTCTCTTTTTTCTGAGGTGGTATGAATTAGACAGCACTTCCGGTACTTTTCCCCTTATTATATCCCTGTGTTAACATTAAGGACAGAAGGTTACACGTCTTAGAGGTGATTCAGGTGAGGAGTAAAGACAGGTGTTGCTCATGTGAACAGGGTGATGCCCCTTTGGTGAAAGCAGTGCCAGAGACAAACAGGGAAGCTTGGAACCTTCTAAACATCACGCAGCCATTGCCACAGTGTGAGGGAAAATACCGTACCTGCGTGCTCGTACAGAGCGCCGGGATTCCACCTGTGTCCCGGAGTCCATTTCAGGATCCGAAGATTTGGAGTCGGGGTCTGTAGGTGAATCTCGGGAGGATCTCCTCTTCACGCTTTTCTTCAGCAGGATCTTGCGTGGCGGGAGTCTGGAGGATTCGCCCCCATGCTCTGCTTCCTGCATCTTGTTCCTCTGCATCTGGTGTGAAGGCCTGGGTGGGGGCATTTTAAACCGAGCGACAGATTCTTCTCTGAACTTACGCCCCTTCAACAGCCGGGACTTGTCCTTGAGAGAAAGGCCACGACCCCCAAAACCTTTAAGAGGCATTGGTCGCACCGGCACCTCTCTACGGAAGCGTTTGGGAGGTCCGTGCTCGAGCTCAGGCAGCCGTGGGCGCCCCATTTCCTGAATCCTCCTCTTCATAGGACGCATGGGGGGTCTGTCCTGCGGGCGTGGAGATGGAGGAAGTCTGGAAGACGAGTCAAAGGAAGACGGTGGACCCGATTTCCAGGAAGGAGATCTGTAAGAGGGGCGAGGGTATAGGTTACCCCCTTCCCTACGCAGCCACTCAGGGGCGTGGTGCCCGGGCCTTCCCCTCCCTCGCCCCCTGCTGGTGTCTCCGTGGGGCTTCCGTGGCTCTCTCTCTGTAGACCACCTGCATATCCATCACAAACAATACAAACATGTGGGTTATAACGCCAGGTCCTGCTGCTTGCACAGGGTTAGGGGCATTTCTTTACCTTTATTACTCTATATCCAGCCCCAGACCTGCTGAACACCACAGGGGCATAAAATGGAACTCGTTATAAAAGCCTCAAGAGTATATAACAATTTTGACTGGAGGACTTCTAAAGGGACCGCTTTATTTAATAAGATCCTCTTAGCAAACTTTACCCCCAGCAAACAAACGAAGTAAAGGAACTGTAGCGTGGAGGGGAACGTTAACATTTATCCCACTGTAGTGTTGACTTTTGACCCTAATACTTCTGTTTATTTATACCACCCCTGTATCTCTACCATTATCATCATCACCATCATCCCCACCACCATCACCCAGCCTGCACGGGTCAGCCAAGATTCCTGTACCTCTCTCGATAGGAGTTCCTCTCATGGAACTCTCTGGGCTTTCTCTGAAGCGGACCTGAGAGCCTGGGCTCCCCGTTGGGGTGAGGGTAAGCCCCTGGGCCATTCCAGCGATGCCCTCTATGGGCTGGACGGCCGAGAGGCCTCTCCCTGGGGCCCGGTTGCCTTCCTGGACCCCAGCTTCTCTCCTGCTCATGGGGGGAGTTTTGGTATCGTTGCGGGACTTTGAAGGTGTTGTGTGGTGAAGGACCCCGGCGATCTGACGTAGAGCTGTGATAATGTCGAGAAGGAGAAACTTGGCCGGAATGGTTCCCGTGGAATGGCCTGTGGTGCCCTGTTGGTGCATGAGGCGAGTGGCGGTGTTGGACAGGAGGGCGGTTAGAGCGAGATGGGGACAGCCTCCTGCGGCCACGTTGAGAATCCTGAGACATGGGGTATGGTCTGTAGTTATTTTGATTCTGAGGCGTCCAGTGTCCATGTGCTCTCTCTCTTGGTTCTCCCATCGGAGATCTCTTATCCCTGGGGTAAGGCGAATGTCCTCCACTGTGGCCCTCTCTCCAGCTGGAAGGGGCCTTACCCGGGGGGCCTCGAAATCCCCTAGAAGATGGGCCAAATCGCCCTCCACGGTGCTGACTGTGACCGCCATCAGAGAAGGACCTAAAAATCAACAAGAAACAAAAATACTGAGATGCTGATTAGAACAAAGTGATAAAGTGTTGCAAGAACTGAGATAAAGGAGAACCTCTGTCTGGAACGAGGAGAACCCGAGTGAGGTCTCACCATCTTCACACTGCTTACGTTCCTGAAGACGTGGAAAGGCAGAACACTGAAAATGCTCACACTGCTGAAAATTATTTGTATAAAAGTTATTGTATAAAAAAACAGTTAAAAAGATATACACAAACTAACACACACACACACATATATATATATATATATGTGTGTGTGTATGTATATATATA
>JAOUQZ010000028.1:17158655-17221884 GCA_028564935.1 Neosilurus hyrtlii | reverse complement strand
TATCAAAGGCTGGCCATGTCTCTCACTGTCTATGGTGAGAGGCATGTAAAAGAACCATTGCTGATTTTTGTCAAGAGAAGGCTGCATAGTCGTCAGCGTGTTTCTGTCCTGTGATGGCCTGGCGAGCTGTCCGGGGTGTACTCTGCCCTCGCCCAGAGTTGGCTGAGATGGGCGCCAGCCTTCCCGTGACCCTAATTAAGATTAAGCGGTTAAGAAAATGACATGACATGACATGTTTAGAGCAGAGTTTGAAATAAACAAAGGTTTCCAATAAAGAGTGTTTATTGCTCTTATCACCAAACTGTGGGTGCATGTAATTAAATCTGAATTGTCAATGATATCAGAATTAATGTTTTTTTTCTTTTTGCTAAAGCGCTTTTTTTTTTTTTTTTTAGTTTTTGTTTTATTTGACAGCATTAAGTACCTTTTACTGGCGAAAGTACTCTAGTTAGTACTTCAGCAACATTGATATTCAAACATTTTACACCCTTTTCTATTGTACAGTCCATTGCGTGCATCTCATGAATATATTCAAGCATTTATGCCACAATGGAGTTTTTTTTTTTTTAATCTGAAGCTAAATTCATTACACTCAGAAACCAACTCTCTACAGATGGACTAAGGTTTTTAATGTTGTTTGGGAAGGGAGCTCTTTTTTGTCTCTCCTGCCCTCACATTCTCTCAATTGAGCCTGGAACCTTCATCACAGTGTGAAATGCATATGGCTGGTCGCCAGAAGAGCAGGGCCCTTGAATGCAGCTCCACCGCACATCTGGTACTGGTTTTGAAAACAGAGAGGGGCTGCCCTGGGAAAATGGTGGGAAGTGGTTGGAGGAGGAAGAAGGTGGTGTAGTTAGTGGGAGGAGTGGTATGACAAGGAGTTGTGGGAGACCACTTATGAAATGGAGATGACTGAACTTGGAGAGTTGGGATGAGAGGTTATAGGATATCAGCCTATTAAATACTGGTTGTTCAATTATTATTCATTTGGAGATGCTGCACTACAGTGTTAGAAGTATGGAGACTTATGGCTGTGGTATTAAGATGTAAGATCTTGAACAGCGCTAGTCTTAATCTAGTCTAAATATCATACTGGCATTGTTTTCCTGCATTATATTTGTGAATCACACGGGACATATGTTCTCCTCCATAAGTACTGGAACAGCAATTAATTAGTTAATTTTTTTGTGTACCGAAGACAGTATTAATATGAGAAGAGAGATCAGAGTTATCACCTAGATGTATTAAACAACATAGAACATTAATATAGAACATAATCAATACTTATCAAACCACCCAGTTTTTCAAGTGAGCTAAAATATTGCAACATGACAAGCGACAGGTGATTCTTGGTACCCAAGTGTGTCTCACAAGATTGATTTTTTTAAATTATTATCTAGCCCTGGATATCTACTGATATACTTAGACTTACTGATAATTAAAGCTGTGTTTTTCACGTCTGAAGGCTGCATTTGTACTTAAGAAGGATGGACCAACATGAAGACCAGAGAGAAGTCTATAGGAGAAAAGCAAACCATTCTGAAGCAGACAAAAAGAGGAAAGTCATAAGGACTATTTCAAAAACATATGGGTGCAATTTGAAATGTCTTGAAAAAGAACGAAATGACTGGTATACTGAGAAACAGGCATCAAACTGATTATCCAAGGACAACAACACAACTGATGACAGACAAATGGTGAGACCAAACCAAAACAGTCTGTAACATCATGAACAACATCCAAAGAGCAGGGGTGGAAACCACCCATCAGCAGTAAAAATTGGAACACTAGGGTGGAAATTAAAAAAAAAATTACAGAGGACACATTACTTCTGGAACAGTTTTAGGGACTGATGAGACAAAGATTAACGTCTACTAAAGTGACAGGAAGGCAAAAGTATGGACAAAGGATGAATCTGCTCATGATCCTAAACATAGAAGCTCATCTGTGAAGCATGGTGGCGGTTGTGTCAAGGCTTGGGCTTGCAAGGTTACTTCTGGAAATGTCTCAGTCATTTTTGCTGAAGCAAACTGAACAGTGAAATTTATAGAAACATGTTGTCTGCAAACTTATAGAGAAATGCATCCAAACTAATTGGCAGGAACTGTATTATATAGCAAGACAATGATTTAAAAACACTGTCACATCAACAAAGGACTTCGGTCCTGATTTTCAGGTAAAATGGAAGGTTTCGGGCGGGCCAAATCAATCACCAGATCTTAACCCAACTGAACATGCAGTTCACCTTCTGAATAGAAGACTGAATGGAGAAACCCAGCAGAACAGACAACTAAAAGATTATGTGGTAAAAGCCTGAAAGGCATAACCAAAGAAGAAATAAGAAATGTGTAGTATATCAGTCATAGTCTTGGGACATGTTACAAAATACAGGGTGACGACCCCCCCCCCCACACACACACCACCAAAAAACAAACAAACAAACAAACAAAAACCCTCGATATTTCAAAGGTAAATATAAAAATATTTACTAAAAAATTATTTGCACACATGAAACTTCATTCAATACAACTTTTATTAATCATTATTTGCATAAATGAAGCTTATTGAGGCAGGAGTGCTAATGTCTGTTGGTAGCCCAACCCCATTTGGAAAAACTTGATGTGTGGCTTCACACAGCTTGAAGATCATTGTAATCACAGATGATCTCATCGCGTGGTTTTGCTGGGTGGCTGGCCTGTTCCCCTGACCTCACCCTTTGTGATTTAAAAAAAAAAAAATTCTGTGAGGATACCTTAAATCGAGTGTATACTTATTGACCCCAAACTCTTGAAGCCCTTAAAGGATGCTATTCAGCAGGAGATAGCTGCTGTTCCACTCGGCATGACCCATCAAGCCATGGCAGCCTTCAGAAATCACCTCCAAGTGTATATAACCAAAGACCACCATTTGGAGGATCGTTAAATCATGATGTATGAAAACTATACTGAAAAAAGTTTCATAATTATAACATCTTTATCTTCAACAAATTTTATTTCCAATTACCTTTGAAAAGTGAGAGGTTTTAATGGGTCACCCTGTTTTATTTAAGTATTTATTTAGTTATTTAGTTTAATTTAGTTCTGTTCCATTACTTAAGCTCACTTGAAAAATTGGGGGGTTCGAAACAAAATATGTTATGTTCTGTGTTGTTTAACATACCTAGATGTTAATGCCAAGGAATTACGGTTTAAACTTTGACCGCTCTTGTCATATTTATCTTTTGATCTTACACATAAGAAGTATCTTTAGCGCACAGCAAAAGCAAACAATTAGCCGTGGACTACTTAAGTTATCAAATTTAACACATTGTGTGTCTGATTTATTGGTATTTTACATTTGTCTTCAATTAAAACAAACTAAGTAGTTGGTACTAGTAACACTAATATTCCCAATTTCTGAGCGTACCGTGTATTTTCACAAAAATAATACTTTAATGGCCGCCAGGTCTTCTGAAGATTTTAGAACTTAGCGTGGATGATGTGTGCATTCTCTGGGTCTAATTATAGCGTTTCCTTTTGTGCAACTCATAAGCCTGGGACACTTTAAAGGGCCACTCAAAGCATCCAGTGTTTTCTTGGAGAGCTATGATGAAACCCCTCTTTCACTCCTTTTCCGCTCTCAGATGCACTTCAAAGGCCAGGGGGAGGAGGAGGAGCGTGTGCCACAGCCACTGATCCATGTCTCTGTCATGGAGAAAAAGCCTGGAATTGACTGTAACTTGTTTGCACAAATGTTTTAATATAAAAAGCCAACTTGAAGTATGGTTGTGCAGAATATGATTTCTGTAGAGCTTGAACCAAAAGCTGCTATGAGTATTACAATTGCCTAAATACCAAATATTTGTTAGGAATTTGGTCAAGTTGTTTATCTAACTTTATGTAATGATTTTTTTAAAACATTTACCAGTTGGGTTCTTGCAAAACAAAAGTCTTGGTAGGAAAAAACAATAAATCTACAATTGAGTTCACGACAGTCAGAGCATACCTATTTAGTTTGAGTAATGTTTGTACAATAATCAAAGGAGTTGTTTCTTCCTTTTATTAAAAGGAAATGGGATATACTGGTTTAAGGATTAGTGTCAAAGTCCATATTCTTGACATCCTAGCAATGCTCTGAAATCTCCCATCAACACTTGTGTAAAGTAATGTGAGTCATGCTGAATTATTGATGCGCGCAAAACAGAAAAAACCCCCCCAAAAAACAAAGGTTTCATTCATTACAAAACCTGTTTGCTTTGATAGACTTGAAAAATGCTGGAAGAAAAGACAATGCCATGGATTATAATTGATGTGTGGTAAACTACAGGTTATTTAGTACAGACATATAACATGTTTACAGATCAAAACTGATTTTTTACTGTTCGTTATTGTGTCAGAATCAAACATATTTTATTTTTCTATGAGAGAGACAGAGGAAAAGGCACTATAGCATAGTCTTCAGTACGGTTTTGTTTATCTGCCTTGCTTATCAATTTGCTTGCCTGAACACAGCAAATCAAGAAATTCCAAGCCCTGTATCAATGAAGACACCATAGCAGGATGTTTTAGTGTACCACAGGCCCTGACCGTATCCTCACCTGCTTTGGCTTAGTGATGATGCAATGCTGGGGTTTTTTCCCCCTCTTCTCCCTCATCATGTAATAAGGCTTTCGTCCAGGTATTTGGTGACAGGAAGTGAACTGAAACAAAGCAGACCACTGTTCCCAGCACTGTTGAGTGGGTTTAGAGAGTAGTGTGTGTGGGTGGTGGAGAGGAATCATGGATGGTGGGGGTGGAGAGTCTCGCGACACCCAGTGTAGGGCAGGAAAAGACCCCCCCCATGTTGGTAACATGAGCACACTTGAAAGGCCCTAGAGCAGGCTGAGCGTGGCAGTGACTTGGCTGTGATGATGGGAGAAATCACTGGCAGAAAGGCTACTCTTGCATTGCACTCCTCAGCAAAGGGCCTTGTTCTCCTGTACTGGACCACAATTCAGACTTGTGCATCTGTAGGTTTTATGGTCACACATTGTCCTTGCTCTTTCTTACCAGTCCTTAGTATGTTAGTCTCACTGGGATGAAGCATTTCCTTGTTTGTTTGAAGTTAAGTTCACTCCAGTTCACTCATATGTATGACAGATGTTTCCACAGGTACTTTATCCTTTTTTATGGGAACTGCAGTTGTGTGTGTGCGAAACATATGTCATGCACATTCTGCATTTAAATGAGAGCACTGTGGGTGGTAGTACGTACTAGCATTAGAAGTGATTTAATGAGTCTGGTTGTATTATGCAGGCTGATGTAAGGTCTGGCTGGAATCTTACAGCATTTATCATGCCATAGATTTCTGCATGAGGTGCAGTTTTATTATTCCCTTAAACTCTGTGTCATACTGTTGATTATTGATATTATTTTTCAAACCTGAGAGTGTATGGTAGCTTTTAACCCATTGCCATTGAATCCTTGGTATTAAGTTTCACAAAAGCATCACAATACTTGGATCATCTTAACTCACTGTATTCACCATGACGCTCAGCACAAGTGTGAGATGCTCACTCTGGATCGTCAGGGGTGTTGATTTTTTTCTATAAGGTTTGCCGTCTATCGTTCCAGTTCTGAGGTTTATATTGAGGCACTTGGTTTAGTAATATGTGACCCATAATAGTACCACAAAATAGATCTTAATGTACCAAACTTACTTTTGGAGTTGTGCACAAACAAGCACAGAGGACAACTCTCTCAACTTTAAAATCAACCTATTCATATTTATTTTATTTTATTTACTATTTACTTTTATTTATTTAGGCCCTGCGATGGCCTGGCAAGCTGTCCATGGTGTACTCTGCCCTTGCCCAGATTCAGCTGAGATGGGCGCTAGCCTCCCCATGACCCTAATTAGGAATAAGCGGTTAAGAAAATGAATGAATTTATGTGAAGTTTAACCAATATATTTACAAAAAAAAAATTTGAAAACATTTTTTTTGGTGCAGTAAGTCATCGTGTGCTGATTTGTCACATTTATTATTTATTTCTATACATATATTTTCTTAGTTGGGACAGGATGTTTGTGCTTGTGCTAGTCCTGCAATTGAGTTGTTCAAGGTGTGCCCTTCCTCTCACCTGAAGTCAGCTGGGATTGGCTCCAGCTTCCTTCGTGACCCTGACAGATAAGCATTATGAATATTGCTTAGATGGATGGATGGAAAAGCCATTTATAGACGTTTATCAATAATCTTTTAGTATCACTAAGGCTTAATCCATCACTGACAGTTAGATGTCTCACATTGATATCTCATATAAAACAAGTATGCATCAAAGGCAAGGAGGATGTTGCTGAATATTCCCAGAGGCACCACTCGCAGCTCGGGGGATTTTTATGGACTGCTTGCTGAATTTCTTGCTTTTAGGTTTTGTGCTTTATTGGATTATAAAAACTACCTTAAAAGCTACCTTCACATAGTTAACATTTCCATAAGCATCCCTTGTTTAAATATTTTTTTACCATCTTGTTTGAAATTTGTTGTGTGGTGCAAACCATAGACATAAACACAAGACACTACTTGGTATATTGCATGTATTCATCATGTGCCGAAGTTGCTTACCAGAGACTGGTTACAGCTTAGCTGGTTAGATAGGCTTTATACATGTAAACAAAACAGCAATAAAAGCTGCAGGTTTGAGAAATTTTGCAATTTATTTCAGTTTTGCACTTAAATTGTAGTAAAATACCATGACAAATATTTAGACTTTCAGATTTTTTTCTGGAAAAGAGAATAAATAATAAAGAATGCAATTATTCTGTAGATACAATACTTACAAGTGAAATGTTATTCCCTGAGCTTTAGAGGTGCTATTTCGCTTGTTGGAGATACAACATTAAACACCCATCTTATTGGAATGGTGGATTGTAGTCCTTTTAGTCTTGTGTTTATGTCCATGGTGCAAACCATTCTACAGTAAACTCAAATATTTAAGTTCAGACAGAAATGTACCTAACAATAGTAGCAGTTTGACACTGGCATCTTTTGAAACTCATTTACAGTTTGAATAAAGTGCTTTTTTTGTAAGATTAAAAACATGAAGGCCATATTGTGTAGCCTTTTTTTTCTGGGATGGTATTTGTTAAGTTCCTAATATTTCAGCCTCAGTGACCACAAACCTTAAGTGTGGGCTGTGGTGGCTCAGTAGTAGTAGAATCCAGTCTCTAATACCACCAATGTTGGGCCCTGAAGCAAGACCTTTATCCCTCAATTATTCTGTCATATAAAAATGATAATTGTAGGTCTCTCTGGATAAGAGCACCTGCCAAATATCAATATAAATGTAATGTAAATGTGTGTCTGCCATTTGGAATACCCAATTAGCCTAATGTGCATGTCTTTGGACTAGGAGAGGAAACTGGTGTGCCAGGAGGAAACCCACACAAGCACAGGAGAACATGAAAAATCCACACAGATTTCTTTGTAGAATTAATTTTTTTTTGTAACATAGAAATGAGGTGACTGTCGAAGCCCAAAAGCGTTTAAAGCTAAATGTAGGTAAAGTGACTGAAGCTATACAATCCACCCTAGATGACCTGTTTTTTAATTGAACGTACATTTAAGGCTTGTGATGTCCTGGCAAGCTGTCCAGGCTGTACCTCACTCAGACTCGGCTAAGATACGCGCCAGCCTCCCCATGACCCTAATTAGGATTAAGAGGCTCACATGTAATTAAACTTTGAAACAGCAGCCTTGCAGTTCCAAAAATATTTTAAAAATATAACTATTTCAAAGAGAACTAAACCAATCTCACAATCACAGCATCTAATGTAGAATCACCTTCTGTGTAGTTATTACATTGTTTAGGGCGTTTTCCATGGTTTTGAGCGTGGTTTAAAATTATATGCCGTGCCAATTTCCATATGCACACGCTAATAATTTTCTTTTTTTTCCCAGCCTTATGGAACGTGTTATAACTGCTTTCATACCTATTTTTTAGTGCACATGAAGGCAGCAACAAATGTATGCAGCTTCATTACTTGATCACTCAGCATTGACTTGTGTGTTCTGTAGTTAGTAAGATCTTTAGACCACCCTGTTTTGTATTTTAGAGCTGGTTTGAGGCCAGAGAGTCAGCTTTCATATCTGAAGTGACCTGCGGGGGATTTGCCTCGTCTTCTGAATTGTTTAGAGGCACATGAAGCAAATTATGTCGGTGAGATTAGTTAAGATGGCAGACTGTTTTGCACTGTAGGCTGTTTTACTTCCTCGTGCTAACATCAACAGTGCAAAGCGTCTGGAAACAATTGTGTGTGAGACCACAGGAGTGCAAAGAATGAAGTTAGCTTTTTTTTCTCCCCTTCATAGTGGATACATTAGGGGACTACTTGTAAACTAAGACAAAGTACACCAAGTTTGTGTGTGTGTGTGTGTATGTGCATGCACATGCTTACATGTCTCAAACAAACATTCAGAAAACTCACAGATGTAGTTTACATCATTTTTTGCTGTGAGTGCAAAAAGTTATGGAAGATATGAGCGTGTGTCCAGAAGAATTATATTTTAGACAATTGTAAGTTTGCAGGTTTTTTATAGACACAAACTTGGAACACATATGAAAGAGGAGTTTGAAGTGTTGGGCGTCTGAGCTAGACATTGATATATTACGGCTTTACAGATGTGCTGGATTCGCCAGTTCTCTCCTCTGCTCACGTTCCTGCCAGAAAGACTGACCGACCGGCCAAACTTGGATATTTTCTTACTGCTTCTTCCACTCCTGTCTTTTCTGTGCAGGATGCGTGTGGTGTAGAACCAAGGGATGACCACTTCTTGGATCATGACTGCCCTCTGGAGGGTAAGTTGAGAAACCAAGAAGGGATCATCTTGAGTAACATGTTCCTGGGAGCCTATGTTTTACTGCAAGTTGTAAACCCATTACAGCCAGTGTACAGGAGTTCCAGCTCTGCTGTTTGAATCATTTGGATGTACAGTATACGTTATTAATCACCTTAGCTTTCATTTTTGGGATTGCTTTTATTTGTAGTAATCTTGCCACCAGAGAGAGCAGCTGAATGCCAAAGTTACAAAATTTTATCAGAACATGGAGATCTCCCGAGACGGAATGCAAAAAGCAATGTGAGTGAACACCCTGAAACGATTATAAATGATCAACTTTACAACAGTCCGCTGAAGAAATTTCATCCCTTTTGATACAGGACATGGAGTGTAAAATGCCTGTTACGGATGAAAATCACCAAGAGTGGGTGTTTACTTTGTATGACTTTGACAACAGTGGCAGAGTAACCAAAGAGGTAATGGCTATATTATCAAAATACTGCATTCAGTTCAATTCAATTTATTTGTATAGTGTGTTTTATTCCACCAGAATCATGAATAATGGTCATCAGTATGTCCAAATGTCTGTGTGTCTGTCTGCCCACATTTAAGAAACCATTTCAGATTTCTTTATCAAACTTGATATGAATTTATGTAATCATGGCATTTATTAAGACTGTCTGTAATAGCAATCTTATATCGAATAGCCACACGCACACACAAACATGATGACATGACAAACATAAATGGATTCGTATTGGGTTATGACTGTTAGAGGGGCAATTTAAGAATTACTATGTATAATGAATATATTTAACCACATTCTTGATAGTTTTAAATACCTTTGGAATTTGGAGAAGATACTTACATTCTTCAAAGTTATTGAAATTAAGTAAGTACATTCATTCATTCATATTCTGAGCCGCTTAATCCTAATTAGGGTTGTGGGGAGGCTGCACCCATCTCAGCCGACTCTGGGCAAGGGCAGAGCACACCCAGGACAGCTCGCCAGGCCATCGCAGGGCATAAGTAAATAGATTTGATTAGGGATTTAAAGATTTTTCTATGGTGTGTGTTCTTGTTGTATGCTGTAGGATATGTCCAGTCTGATGCAAACCATCTATGAAGTAGTGGACGCATCGGTCAAACAGTCTGCACTCTGTGACACTAAAACTCTGCGAGTCAAACTCACTGTAACACCTTTAATATCCAACAAAAGAGGTGAGTGTTTTTTCATTTAGTTTACTTACAACAGATTTTTAATGTGATTGATCAGGTGGAATTTGTATCCCCTGTTAGAACGAGACACGGGTCCTCCACAGAACAAACAAGAACGCCTGGAGGAAAATCAACCGATTCTCATCAGGTCAGCTCATTATTTAAAGCGTGAGTCCCAGCTTGAAGAACATCTTTTAATAGAATGTATATGGACACTTTTCAAAATTAGTTGTAAAAAAAGGGTAGGGTTAACATTAAAAAGTTTAGGGTAAGTGTTAAAAAGTTTAGGGTAAATGTAAACTTACAAAAGCAAGGCAAACATGTTTAAGCTTTCCATCCTTTCCAAGTAACAGTCTAAGCAATGGCCTTCTTTATGTGACTTACCCTGGTGACACAATGGCACAGCAGGTACCGTCGACACCTCACAACTCTGGGGTCCCTGTTACACCACTCCTTTCCAACACATCTGGCTAGGTTTATTCATTACCTTAAATTGTCCATAGGTGTAAATGTGTTTGCCATATGCTGGTGTTCCATCCAGAGTATTCCTGTCCCATTCTCAGTGTTTGTATATGACAAGGATTACTGTTAGTGAAAATGAAGGAGCTGTGTCCAGAGTGTAATGTGTAATGGTTTTTATTTACACTTTTTATCCCGACAGAAGACAGAGCACAGATTTTACTGGAAGTTCTGAGAAGAAACCATACCGCATCGATGAGAACACAGAACGCAGAAACCACTACTTAGACCTAGCTGGGATTGAAAACTACACCTCCAGATTTGATGCAGGTATGATTGTGGTGTGCCATGGGCTCAATAATATCCAGAGATCGATGAAACGTTTCATGTGTGAGAACTCTCATTTCATCTCTCATTTTCTGAATCGCTTAATTCCACTACAGTCACGGGGACATTGGGTGAAGGGGGGTACATCCTGAACATCTTGCCAGACCATCGCAGGGCAACATACACACAGCCATTCACACTCACACCTCGGGTTAATTTGGAACAGTCAGTTAGATTAATGTATGTCTTTGGACTGTGGGAGGAAACCAGAGTATCCGGAGGAAACCCATGCAAGTATGGAGAGAAACTGCATAGGCACACCCGAACCTGGGAGTAGTTCCCAGGACCTTCTTGCTTTGAGCTGGACTTGCTAACCACTACACCACCATGCCTCCCATGTGTGATATCATTAAATAAAAAGAGTAGAAGAACTCTGCAGTGAATGTTATATAGTGTGAGGAGCATAGCAGTGGGGAAAATCCTTTCTTTTTAATAGTTCTGGTTAGATCAGTCAGCCATGGGACTACACATCTCAGAATTAGGATAAATCTTTTTTTTTTCTTTAATTGTGCCACTTTGGATAGAATTGCACATAATTATGCAATTTATATATATAAATTGTTATACTTTCTAAATTAACTTGCACATTCCTTGCATTCCCTGAGCAACATAAAACAGTATCTTAGTAAAATTCAGAATAGTTTTTTTTTCCCCATTATCCCTTTGAGGAATTTGAGGCTTCTGTGCAGACCCATACACCAGATTATTTATCATCTCAGCAACAATTAGCTAAGAAGAAGGTAGGAATCCCTATCTCAGGGCCAGAGTTTATTTCTGTTCACTACCAGCTTTAACATTACCCTCAAAGGTGAATATCACACACAAGCCTTTTGATCTATTAAAAAAAAAGGGAATTTGCATTGAAATTATTGCACCAAACACTAAATAGGGCTATTAGATAGCATAATGTTTTAGCTGGTTTATGTATATACTGTATGTATTATTCCAGAATATTTATGAGGAGTGTTATCAGATTGTTTCCTTATTGGTGACTGATGATATCGATCTGATTTCAGACACACTCCAGTCACCCTCTGAGGAGCAGTGTCAGAACAGCCCTGCACATGGCACCCGCTTTGCCCATCATCGATTGCCTCAGCTCAATCGTGGCAGTCTGGGAAAGGCCGGCGGCCATCGACTCCCATTTCTCAGGTCTTTGCGGAGCCGAAGCAAATCAAACAGGCTGCACGGGCATCACCCAGTCAGCTGGTGCTGTCCTCCTGCTCCGCAGCAGCATCCTCTGCACTACAGTCACAGTAAACGCACTCATGCCAGGCCACGTGATGCCACATCGGTGTCTGTGCCTCATCCGGGGGTCGACCTGGACCTGCAGCCTGGATCCATCACGAATCCGGTTGGCTTCATGCCCATGCCTCAGAGGCATGAGCACCATCACCTCCATGAGCATCACCATCATCACCACCATCACCACCATTACTATTCCTCCTGACTGCAGCCTCTCAGTAAGAGAGACAAACTGAGAATTAGATGTGGGTGGTAACAATGATAACACAAACACACTCTCTCTTTCCTCAAAATTCAGATCCAGGATAAGATGTGTAAAGAGACAGTATTTCTCCCTATTTGAAGGAAGAAAAAAGTCAACTATATATAAAAGGGGTAGAAACTATGCAACATTGGGTGCTATGTGTTATTAGGCATCATTTACTTATTTGTTTATCAACTACTAATAAATAACTTTAACTACATTTTTTTATACGTTTTATACGTAAGTTGCAATAGATTTTGTTTTAAAAACTTAACAGTGGAATATTGTGCTTGTAAAAAGAGTTCTGTTCCAGCTTTGAATGTAATACTGTATACATGTATATTTCCTCTTGAAAAGTAGCTGATATGGCTGTTGTTTCAGAAGACAACACACGTTTTGAAGCCCAGAAGACTGATAGAAAATCACTAGATTTTCTGTAGAAATAACCACTCCTTTTATCCAACCTATATTTCTAATGTATGTTGAAAGTGTTGTGCATTTGTGCATTTAAAATATATATACATATGAGACAATAATCAGTGCTCCAGTATTCTTGAACCAGTTGTTTTACATTCATAATATAAATATTTAGGCGCTGACTAAAAGCAGAGCTCCTAAAATGCACTTATTTTCAGTAAAGAAACAGCCATAATATGACATACTGTCCAAGAACATTTACTGTAAAGCACTGATGGTGGTGGCATGTGTGCAGTGGGCTGCCAGTGCAGGCATGTGAAAAGGGACATGACAACTAAATTGAGCTCATGGCTTTACAACACTTGCATAAGTACGGAGCTCTGCTATAAATTACACCCTAAACATTTTGCAATTAATTTTAATTATAAATTTGAAGGCTGTCCAGTCCAGGGTGAGTATATTGTTTAGAACATCATTCATTCATTCATTCATTCATTTGCTGAACGCTTAATCCTAATAAGGTTGCAGGAAGGCTGGAACCTATCTCAGCCAATCCCTGGGTGATGGCATGATACACCATGAACACACAACTATTTACACTCACAACTAGGAGCAATTTGGAACAGGGCGTGAGCCTATTATGCATGTCTTTTGGAACGTGGGAAGAAACCCAAGTATGCACAGAAATGCACTTGCATACCCTGGGAATCAAACCCAGGACCTTCTTGCTGTGAGGCAGATGTGATGACCACTACACCACCATGTCGTTTTAGTACATGATCTGTTATAATATTGTAGAGGTCATTTTATACACAATGTCTGTTAAGGAAACTAAATGTAATTTATAGTATGAAGCTGATAAACACAATTAACATAATTGACAATTCAGCAGATGTTACTGAAATCACATGGTTTGGGCTGCTGTTATATAACTGTTATATAACTGCTCTCGGAGATATAAAATATATGAAGATATATAAAACTCTGCAAATGTGCACAGTATGACCAGGAAAGACGTTGGTGCTGGCTGCACATAACCTAAGATTAGTTATTATTTGTATAGAACAGGTAAAAGAATTTCTGGATTTCATAGCTTCTGAACATTTAGGGGTTAAACTACAAAGACCTTTTAATAGTCATTCAACTGGCAGATATCTTTATGGTTAATTTAATCTAGAACCAGATGGAGATTTGAACGAACCATTCATTCAAATTTACACAAATTATTGTGCAAAAAGTCACATCAGTGTGGAAAGCCTACTGGAAGTGGTCAGCTCATAGAACTATTAATGTATTAGTAAAACTGAATTTATAAGAATTCACCAAGAGGTGGTGATCACACCCAGGTGTTGTGATGTCGTGAGCAGTCTGTGCATGAGAACTTGCTATACAGTAGAGGTGGTTAACTCAAGTTCTTAAAATTTTTCAAAAGTTCTTGAGTATTTGTACATTAATAGTACATATATAGATGAAAAATAAAGAGGAATGAAATCATTCTGTTTTACTGCTTGAGGAAAGAGAAATCTTGGCTGCTACCATGCTGTAGGAAAGCTTTGTGCTAGTCACAGATTGAAATAGTTCTGCCTGTAAGTCAGGCCATGAGACAGCTGATGTTAAAAATAAATCTCTCTCAACTAGCACCTCCTCTCGCTCTCTCAGGCGCTCAGACACACAACTCGACAGCACCGACGAAAGGGTGAAAACAAGACTTTAAATAATCTTTCCACAAGGCTGACATTTTTCAGAAGAATAACAGATTTGCCAAAAACAGCATGAAAAGCTTGAAATTCTTTGCAGCAGAGGCTTTCGTTCGAAGTGGCCCATGTGC
This sequence comes from Neosilurus hyrtlii, assembly GCA_028564935.1. Taxonomy (NCBI): domain Eukaryota; kingdom Metazoa; phylum Chordata; class Actinopteri; order Siluriformes; family Plotosidae; genus Neosilurus; species Neosilurus hyrtlii. The sequence goes on along the minus strand of JAOUQZ010000028.1, from coordinate 17,207,292 downwards.
TGGTAGGAATCTCAGTTGTGTGTCTTGCAATCTCTACCCAATCCTGTTTAAAGCTAGCTACCTGCTGGAAGAGGCAGATGTACTCCACATCCTGGTCAAGACGTGGCCTCTCACTGAGCTCAATCTGCGGAGATTACTGGGAAAAACTCCAGACTGCCAGACGGATCTCACCTCACGCACCTGCAGCCTCTGTCTTAAAGCCCTCCTGATGGGCTTAAAGGACTATGTAATTCAGGAACAAACTACATATGCTAAAGTCCTGCGAGTGGTGGATCTTACTGGGCTGCAGGATGTCGAGTACCAGTTCTGCCCATGTAGAAGCTCTCTGGGCCGCTGGGCTCGCACTGAGCTGTTCACACGCATGTGTTATGAGACCATGGTGGCCATGCAGACAGATCAGGTAGCGGCATCAGCCTGGGAGATGGCGGTGGATGTCCGCCTCAATGCCTTTGTAACTGGACGAAACTATGAAATGGTTGTCCAGGCTCTACTGCTGCTCAAGCACTGTCCGCTGAAGCTGCACTGCGTGGGTTTGCGTGTGGATTCACTTCCTCTGAAAAACCTCTTCTATTTACTGCACTTGGTCAACACTGATGGCTTGCAGAAGTTGGAGGTGGTGCATAATGTACATCTGGAGGCTCCACATCTAGAGGTGATGCTGTCACAGCTTCATTTTCCCCAATTGCGCTCACTCACATTACCAGCACAGGCACTGGATGTGCGCAAACTGACTCAAGGTGATGATCTACTCACAGTGCTGGGAGAGCTGATGACCAGGATGAGGGAGCTGAGAGAGCTCAACCTGGGCTTCTCAACCCTAACAGGACAACTGCGACGCTTGCTCAGGTGATGGTGTAATGTTTACTGTAGATATAAAAAGGCACACTGTTAAAATGCCAGGTGTTAGTGATGTTTCGTTTTTAGAGAATGATGTATGCAATGGGAGCAGAAATTTTTGTGATCAATAACCTCACATATACAATTAAATGAAAAACAAACATTTAAGTGGGAAAAAAAAGCTTTTATATTAATACTCGATTGCATAAACATGCACACTAATAAAGTAATATTTAACTGAAGTACCTTTTTATGACCGCACTAAGTCTTTCTGGGTAGGAGTCTTCCAGCATTGGCAATCTTTGCCCACTCTTCCTTTCAAAAAGCATTCCAAATCAGTCAGATTATGAGGGCATCTCCAGTGCGCCTTCTCCAGGTCACCTCAGAGATTTTCAATTGGATTCAGGTTTGGGCGCTGACTGGGTCACTTCTGGTGAAGGCACTCTTTTGTTGATTTGGAGGTATACTTTGGGTCGTTGTTGTGCCATCTTCAACATCTTAGCAGAGCTCTGAAGGTTTTGTGCCAAAATGTACTGATATTTAGAACCAATTGGTCAGGTCGAGGCCCAGCAACATTAATGTGGCAATAAAATGAAGTCAGCTGATCACCTGAATGTACTGAATGAGCAGGTTATCACATCAATGAACTTTTTTCCCGTGATGGCACGGACATAAAATGGGGACTTAAATAATGAAAGAGTGGTTCAGGAAGCATGAGGAATCCTTTTCACATATGTAGAAATGCATATGTAGAGACGCACCCCAGAGTCCTGACCTTAACCCTATCGAAAGTTTTCGGGATGTGCTGGAGAAGACTTCATGGGGTGGTTAAGTTTTTCCCTCATCAATTCAAGATGTCAGTAAAAAATGAACACTGGATGGAAATAAATGTTACGTTTTTGAAACAATGGCATGACAATCAAGTAAGTAAGCAAGTTTAAAGGTGGAACAACATATTCATGTGTGTAACTTTTTTGTCCAGGCAGTGTATTTCTCACATGCTTTTGGGAAAAAGATGACATGAATAATCTTGGTCTCATTTTTTTGCATAAAAAAAATCCTGGCATTGTAACAGTGTCATACTTTTTTTTTTATATTCGATGTATATCATTACAAAACACATTATCAGTAAATTTCCCTACTTTTCAACACATTCTCCACGACACTATTTAATATAGACAGTTAAGTTAGATAATATATTACAAACAAATGATAAAAGAAGTAATACAAGTATGCATAATCACTCATCGACTGGGTTGTTGTGCCTGACTGTTAGAATGCAGACAGCTGCTTGATGCCAAAGTTAGATGATGAGTTTGGCATCAGTGAAAAATCTCTCATGAGAATAATCAAAACAAGACAGAGGGCAGAAACAAGGACAACAATAAAATTAACAACAAAGGTTATAAAATGTAACTGCAGTAAAAGAAAGTTACAGCTTGGCCCAGCAAGCTCGACAGGATGCACCCTGCCATTGGCCAGTGTTGGCTGAGATAGGCTCCGGCCTTCCCGTGATCTTAATAGGAGTAAGTGGTTCTGCAGCTGAGAATAAGTAAACTAAAGGTAAAGTTGTGTGTGTGTGTGTGTGGGGGGTGCATGAACAACACACCAACCTTCTTTATCCTATTCATATTGACAGCACCCATACAAACACTTTACCAGGCATTTAGAACTTGTTATTGGGTCATAATATTATATATTACATAAGCAATCTGTATTGTCCTCAGCCCTCTGATCACTCCACTGGAGTGTATAGATCTGGCTAACTGCTGCCTCAGCCCTGTGGACATGGCTTACCTGGCTAACAGCCTACATAGCGAGTTCCTGATAAAACTGGATTTAAGCGGGCATGTGGTGGCTGACGTCTTCCCCAACACCTTCCGTAAACTACTGCATCGCTGCTCAGCTACACTCATTAGTCTGAGTTTGGAGGAGTGTGGCTGGTCCGATGGGAACCTGGACCTTCTCATTGGTGCACTGGGACCTTGTAATGCTATACAAGAGCTTAAGATTCTGGGAAACCCACTGAGCACAGCAGCCCTGCGCCAGCTCTTTAATATACTGGCACAAGGCTATCCAGCTCTGAGGTAAGGACATCTAGCAAGGAACACTACTTTGAAAAGTGCTAAAGCAGGTGTATACTGTTTTGTTCAGTCAAATATATTTTTGCTAGGTATATAGAGTTGCCAGTGCCTCGGGACTGTTACTCTGAAGATGTCACCTACCCACTGGACGATTCCACACTGCTGAGTTATGATCGAGAGAAGTTCCACCAAGCCCGAAGCGAACTGGTATTCCTTCTGGAACGAGCTGGGAAAGGACATATTGAAGTATGCACACCACTGCTTGGTGTCTATGATCCGGATATCCATGAGACAAGCAACGAGCTGGGGGTTTCTATGCTGCGCTCCTTTAATGCAGTCATAGGCAACTTTATTCACACTGTAACCAGTGTAAATGAACGGAGAGAACACAGAACAGAACATGAGTGAAATCACAGAGCAGGAGAGTTTATTGTGCGATTCAAAATAAGAAAATGTTTGCAAAAAACATGCAAAGACGTGGAAAAAAAACAAACAAAAAATAAATAAATAAAAAAAAGAAAAGTGGACAATAAAGACAATGGCCGGAATTGTGCAATATGTAGAACTAGACTTAGATCATCTGTTCATTCAGTCATTATGTAATTATGCAGAGAGTAAATATCTCAAAAAGAATTCCTTGTTTTTTTCTTCATAGTTGTTCGTAGAACCAGTTACATACTCAAAGTTGTCAACATTGCTAACAAGAACACTGTGACGGAAATCTTTCTGCTGGAAACACGGACACATTACACCTTTATAATTCTGTTTTTATTCACAGATCACTGTTCACCTAGATAAAATGAGCTCAAAGTAAGGCCACCAGTAAATGCATTTTCCTCTTTCTTCAGTCTGATCTGTCAGCTCCACAGCCCAATGCAGGGCCAACACACACGCACACACACACTCACACAGGATCAGTTTCGAACAGCCAGTTAGCCTAATGTGGCATATCTTTTGTCTATGAACCTGTAGTATATGGAGGAAATCTATGCAAGCACAGTTAGAACATGCAAACTCAAAAAAGCAACACCCTTGTATGCTTGAAAGTACAGGGACTTGAACCCAGTACCTTCTTGCTGTGAGGCAGACCTGCTGACCACTATGCCACCATGCCATCCAGCTCAAAGTAATTAAGGTCAAATGCATAATAAAGTGTCTAGATCTTGTAATTGCATGAAGTGAGCCAGAAATACATGTAAATTAAAATTTGGTATTTTTGTGGGTATCTTTTTGCTTTTTTTATTTTGATACACTGTATTAATCCCACAAGAGAAACCCATCCAGAGTGAGCGTGCACTCACATACACACGGAGCAGTGGGCTGCCACACAAATTGGGGGTGCCCGGAGAGAGGGCAAAGTTTTTGATTGATGTCATCAGAAGGCGCAGTGTTGATTGCAGTGACTACTTATAGCAACAGTGTGTAAGGTTTTTCATTGCTTTAATAACACATAATAACATAATTAGATTAACACAGTAACAAAAGGGCTTTGAAATCAATGATACATAAAACATGCATGTAAAATCAGGGTAAACACAATGTTAATAAAAAAGGAGGGAGTGGTTTAAGGGACAAGGGGTAAAAAGTACAGAAATTTATGTTCTTCCATAAATCCACAGAGTTTTTAGGCCTGGGTGCTTTCAGTATTTTTCACACATCTATGGAGGAGAAGTACATCATTCTTTAGAGTGTTTCACATTGGGGGAGATTTGGAATAACGGGCTTCGTGGATGTTATATTTTGTTATGATTATGAAATTTTTATGCATTTAAGATTATTCCCAATTTTATGGTATGGTGAGAGATTTTCTGGATTTTGAGATAAACCAGTTACACAAAGGTTTCCATATGGGCAGCCTCACAGTTAAAGAACAGAATTAAAAATAATTTGATAAATAAATGTTGTGTATAACTTTATAATGAAATTATTTATAATGGGCAGCATGGTGGCGTAGTGGTTAGCATGTCTGCCCCACAGCAAGAGGGTCCTGATACAAGTCACAGGCTTGGACATTTCTGTGTGGGGTTTGCATGTTATGGAAATGAATGAAGGGTGATTGATTGAGCTGGCAATTCATTGCTCAACAAAACAACTTTGTTACCACTAACAAATGTACTGTTACTTTACTTACTTCAATCCCAATGCTCAGGATTTGGTGGATAGCTCTGTTTCTCTGGTTTGAATTACACAAACGCATTGAAGTAATAGTTTTTTGCATTAACTGATTTTAGCATGAAAAGCTCATCTTCTTTTGTTGTTTATTCGCGGTTGGCAGACCAACTTAAAGGTCTTCTAACGCATTTGTTACTTTCAACCATTGCTTCAAGGTCTGTCTAATAACTTTTCAGCCTTTTCTGAATTTGTGGATAGGGGTAATTCTTTTGCTGATCTCTCTGTGCGTGACGCAGCTCAGGCCCAGCTCTTCTTTCCTTTCCAGGATCAACAGGAAACAATGTGCTCTTCAATACTTCTTGTTTGGCTAGTTCTTTGATCCCTGATATCGATATTAAGTCCATTCAAGCCTCTGCTAACCCTAATGACTGTACTTTTTGGCAATCACAGGGTGCCTATGTTGCTTCAGATGGCCTATGGTACTGCCAGGATGGTCGTTTATGCCTGATAGTATAAATACCTTGCGCTTTGTTGCATGCTTTGGTGATGCGTGAATAAAGACTATAACTCTTCGTGGGTGTCAGTGTTTTTCTCACGTTTCGCCCCAGAGCTCTGGGTGACACTTCAAGACTGATTGACGAGAAGCCTAGATACGTCTAGAAGATCTAACAATTTATCAACACTGCATCCTCAAAAAACAGACTTTTTAATCCTTCTCAACCTGTTTCCTTTCACTGGTAATACAAGTCAATGTTCATTAAAGCAGCCTTTATTATCAAAAAGGCATGTTTAAACATATTTGTGTGGCATAAATATTGTGGAAAAGCTTATTTAAAAATGTATATATTTATAAAAAACAAACAAACAAACAAAAAAAAACAATGTATATACACACTTTCTTGAACAGTTTAATTAGTTAATTTAGAAGATTTGCTTAGTGAGCCTCACATAGTTCTCTTAGGCACTGTAAACAGCAAACAGAGTGCAGTTGCAGAGTGCATTTATAAATGTGCATGTCTTTAAATATGAAATATTCTAATTTCTGAGTCATGGGCTGAAGGATGGAGGAATGGGGATTCGTGTTTTGGGATGTCACAAGTGTCTCAAGGGGTTACAGTGGCTTGGAGGTTAGCACTGTTGCCTCACTGCGAGGTTTGAGGTCTGAATCTTGCCCATGGACCTTTCTGTGTGGAATGGGAGGTGATGTCAGAGTGTGTGAAGGTTAATCAGTAGGTGATGTAGCCCCTTCTGTGGCGTCATCATTGTGACAGAGCTACTGGCGGTTGCTACTCACTCTCATATGTGACCCAGTCTGGCAAAATGAGTCACAGTGACCAAAAATTCAAAATTGAGTTAGCCATACCATTTTAAAGCTTAGAGTCTCTTCTTTTAAATAGTATGGCTAACTCAATTTTGAATTTTTGGTCACTGTGACTCATTTTGCCAGACTGGGTCACATATGGCTTACAGCAACATAAATAGTAATAAAATAAAGTTGTAAAGAGAAGATTCTTAATGAGCAATTCTGTGTCGCACATATTTTAAAGGAAAGGTTTATTTTGTAATGGGGTGTCAGCATCTGAGTCGTGTCTGTGGCTTTTTTTCAAACACTCTTTTTGGTCTCTCAGTGTTATGGCATCACTCCCTCCATTCTGTTAAGATGTGGGACAGAATCAGAGAAATCACAAAGAAACACCCTCACAGAGCCTGGGACTCAAACCCAGGTCCTTCTTGCTATGAGGCGGATTTGATAACCAATATACCACGTGTGTGCCGCCCAGTATCAGTATGCACAATATGTACAGGATACAGTATGTAATTTAAAAACATTTAAAGGTATTTTCTGATGATTTCCCACACACTGAAAAGCACACGTCCTTGTTGGCTGCTTGTTTATGTTGGCACTTTTCTTTATTCCTCCTGATTACCTTCTTTATTCTCAACTCCCTCGGAGTCCTTTTTTCTTCCTTTTCGCCATAATCTTCTCTGGACTTTTTTCTTTCCACTGATTTCATCTTTACGAAATAAGAATAATACTTTTAATTTGGCTGCCCTCATTTAGTTTAATTGCACTGTTCACTTATAAATGTTTTTACTGATGATGCGTAATCTCATGCAGATGCTCTTACTCACCCGGGGATGCGCTGGCCTCTGTTTCGGAGTTTTCTTTACTTTTTTTCTTCAACATCATCTTCAACTTCATGTCCTTCTGCATAAACAGATGCAGTTGCAGATGATTCCCAGTTCCATTCAAAATATATTCATCTTTAATACAAATCCTATTTCCCTATTAAAAGTGAATTTTTTAACGTACCCCGAAGTTGGTCAGTCTAACCCTCTGTGTTCTCCAGAAGCAGCAGAAAAACTCTGGCTGGACAGAAATATCATTTTCCTCCTCGCTGACGTTCTGGAGCTCGTAAAGGACTTGAGACTCCACTCTATCCTCTGCTTCCTTCAGCATGACTGTTATAAAAGAAGGTGATATTCTTATTTTCATTATATTAAATGATGATTATTACTTTTTTAAATCCTTACATCATTTTATCAGTGTGACATCACTAACTTTGGAACTGAAATGTGACCCAGTCTGGCAAAATGAGTCACCGTGACCAAAAATTTAAAATTGAGTTAGCCATACCATTTTAAAGCTTAGAGTCTCCTCTTTTAAATGGTATGGCTAACTCAATTTAGAATTTTTGGTCACTCTGACTCATTTTGCCAGACTGAGTCACATATATGAAATATGTTTACTCATTGTGAAATTACTGATTATTGATAATGCATATTATCTCTAAGAATTATGGTTTCTTTTACTTATTTGCATCAATTTGTTTGTTTGTTTGCGTATGTGTTTCTTTGAGAAGTTGGTGTTTGGAGAGATTGTGTGAATGTAGTTTACAGGTGCATGAGTAAGATTGATCGCTCCTACTCACACAGAGGTGTGCTGCTCTCAGATTCAGCATCTTCCAGCTTTCCTTCTTCAGCATCACCTTCCACCTTAGTCCCCACTTCAGCTTCAGCACCTCCTTCTACCTCAAGTTCCACTTCAGCCTCAGCACCACCTTCCACCTCAGCTTCTGCTTCAACCTCCACCTCAATCTTTGCTTCAGCACCCCCTTGTACCACAGTCTCTATTTCAACATTGACCTCTACTTCAGTCTTTGCTTCTGCACCACTTTCCACTGCAGTCTTCACATCAGGGCCACCTTGTACATCAGTCTCATCCTCTCCTTAAGAAAAATAGATCACATAATTCACAAATAAACCATGATATATTTTTAGATAGTATTAATTAATGCAGATCCAGTCTTTCACTTTAATGCTTTCCAGCACCTTGCTTTCCATTTATTTAAACCTGATGCATTAGGTGATGAATCATATTTATTTCTATTTTCATTTCCTCCAATTACTATGTCTTGGTGTATACTGAGATCACATGATACTCATAACCATCATAACTATAATGCAAAAGTGCTAGAATGAACCTTTTGTGACAATACTTCTGAGACTAGACCTCAATAATTGGAAAGTCCAATACCTTTTGCTCTGGTTTCTACCACTGTATTTATTCAGGATAAGACTGATAACAGTAAAAGTTAGCTTGTGTTTTTTATTGGAAACATGAGTTTTACTGCCATAAGTCAGAACACTTTTGGCCTGAACTTTCACGGGAGTTGACTCCGGAGTTGCCACAAACTGACTAAACATTTTTGCCTTATCATGCTTTGTTTGCTTCGTTATTATGCACAATGCTTCATTATGTGCATAATAACGAAGCAAACAAAGCATGATCAGTCTTATCCTGAATAAATGTTACATTTTTTCCTACCATGTTAATCCCGTTTGTCTTTCCTTTGTCGTTAATTAAGCTTGGCCATTTTTTGTCATGTGACCCCACTTAAACTGCTGTTTTAAAGTAATCAAATATACCAACATATACCAATTTTTTACACTTTAGTTCTCATTTTATAAAAGTACTCACTCAGATTCAGGCTAGTTGCCATCTCAGTGACGTTAACAGTGATGTCCGTCATATAACTTCATATTGTAGGGTCAAGATGTTGAATCTGTTTATATGAAATTCACCGTATGACCTCATAGATCACACTATGAGGTCACCACAGTAAACACTTTTGCAGTAACACGCTAACATCATGTCAAAAGTCAACAATAGACAGGTGATTGGCCAAATTCATTTTTACCCCTCCTCCCCATTTTGGTACACATCTGTATTTACATTTAACCAATACACAAAATCACTGCCACATAGATTTACTTTCTCCCCATTTTACACAGTAACACTAGAGTCATGTACTGAAAAATACACACATAATCCCTCATACAAATACATTGATTTAAATTAATGGGATTAACAGTGTTTTTGTGGGAGGTCCCATGTAATGGGATAGCCTACTGTACTTAGCGATGTTCTTATGGGAACCAGACTCTGTGTCCCTCTGTCTCATCCCGATTAAATATGTACTCTGTGATGCAACACACTCTGAGACATCCTCACCCCTACACACTCTACAGTCTCAGAGATGGGCACTACCGCAGTGGGAAATCCCGACTGCAGAGTTTTACACACTGCTTTGTTTTGAGTGTGTGTTGTATAAGATAATATTCATCTTATTTTGCATAAGGGCCTATCATAATTATTTACATAAACTTGCAGTTTTCTATGTTAGATTGATAAAATTAGTGTCCTTCTTACAGATATACAGTAATATTCAAGTTTCATGTGTCCAGATCAGGAGAGAAACCTCTCCTCATTAGTAGATAGATGTAGGTTGTGTAAAATAGTTTAATCCTATTCATAGTCGCTCTCAGGGTGTGGTCTGATCTCTTCTGTTAAAAACATCCCAGAAGCTATAAAATAAGAGCACTAGGAAGTTTCTATCTGGTTTATTTTCATTCATTTTCTGAACCGCTTAATCCTAATTAGGGTCGTGGGTACTTGGCTCCCATCTCAGCCAACTCTGGGTGGGGACGGGGTACACCCTGGGCAGCTCGCCAGGCCATCTCAGGGCCAATACAAATACAAACCTTATTTTATGATGAAATGTATACCAGTCTCTGACATGTACTGCCGTTCTCAGAAAATTTTTGTTTATTTTACCACTATACACAACAAAAAGTAATAGAAGAGCTCCTGAGCAGAGCACAAGAGTCATGGAACATGGCCTGGATGTTTGTCCCATATCAAGTCTGGTGTCCGTGCTTGTCGACCACAGGAAACCCAATAAGGTTGTTGTGTTCCTGTAATTACTGTGGAAGTATATTGAGTACATCCTCCAAGACTCTGACAAAAAAACAACTGTTAAATATTCATTCATAAAATATGTAAATGCTGGGATTTGAAGTAGTCAGTTGATTTGTAATATATCCCATTTCAATAAATGTGTAATTAAATGTTTAGCTAGGACATACATATACATACACACACACACACACACATATATATATATATATAACAAATGAATGTTTAACATAACACACAGATTTTACTTTAAAAGAATGAGGCTTGGAAAAAACCAACCTGACAGAAACCAGATTTATTAAGTACATGGATATCAACTTAATTTTAAATACAAGAGAGCAGCGTCCACCTCACACCTTCCCCTTTATTCTATTTCTTCTGCCACTCTTCCCTTTCTTGTCTTTCACGAATAACCTCCTTCAAGTAGGGCTCAAGATATGGCACATCCTACAGGACAAACACACAAGCAGCAGTTTTCAGTTCTGGATGCTAGGATTCTTTCATCACCTAATAAATACATCCTAAAAAAGCAGTGGACAACACGGTCTACACTCACCAATAAAGAATGGACTAATAAATATCAGCTAAATAAATAAATACACATTTCCCAACAATTCTATAATAGACACCCTCCCCAGGAATCCTCAGACACAACAGTCTACTTCTTACCTCCTCAAATTTTGTCCACTGGTCCTTGGGAAGAATCTGATGTTTTAGGGAGAGATCAAGCGCCCTCTTTATGCGGAACATCCGATCGTTGTAGACTGGCTCTGGAAGCCGGCGAATGGCCTCCTGTACATCTGGGTTCTCATAGATGGTGTCATCTCGCAGCAGACCTGAAACACACAGAATGCCAAGACAGCAGAAGTCATGACCTGAACTTTTCCAATATGATCTATGAAATTAACCACTTTGTGAGCTTACACACATCACTTACCAAGCTTGTTGAACCCAGCTGCATTGTAGTACCACTTTCTTAAGCCCAACAACAGCCTTCCAGTCGCTATAACATTGGAAAAAGAAAGCAGAAACAATGTTCAAAACCGTTTCATTATTGCTTTAATACATTTTCTGAACATCACTGTAGGACGATCACTGTAGGAGTGCAATGCAGTAGATATAAACTACCACACCCCTCTATTCACCCTGCAGAGACCTGATCTCATCTGATCTCTTAGTCAAAACAGGCCTGGCTTGCAGTTGGATGGGAGGCTACCTGGAAATACCTGGTGCTGTGGAGGATTAGGGGAAAGGGCTGGCAACCTACCCTGTAAAAATCTGCCAAGAATACTACGAGAATAGAATCGTCAAGCGTCGGATTCAACCGACAGCACTAACACAACAAATGTCTTATAGTTCATACTCAACATCCAGGGGAGATGCAACAGTCAGTGACATGATTCACTTGTATTCATCTACAAAAATCTAAAACATCCAGGCAATTAATACCTTGGGACTGCATCCACAATCATGCAATTTCGGTGCAATATTACCAAGTCCTATTTTCACCAAACATTACCTCATCATACACCTCTGATTATTCTGATCCAAACAATACAGTGTACACAATACAGTGCTTTAGAAGCAGGTTAGTCTCCGCACTGAGGGGCGCTCATCACTTTAGCCTAGGAGCTAGTTATGCTAAGGGACACTACGGCTAGAGGACACTGAAGTGTAGCAACAAACGAGCAAAAAAAAACCCCAATAAATTTCAGCACAAACCAAACAAACCAACCAGAGACAGCAAGCCCGTTCCTAACAAACTTTACGAAGTAATATACCGACTGTCATTCCTCAAAAACAACACAGAAACATTTAAAATTGGCAGTTCACTACCTGGTGCCTTCGAGGCCATTTTCGTCTCAGGGACAACAGCAAAGGATTGTGGGAGCTGTGACGTTTCAGCCAGCGACCAAGAATATTATTGACGCAATCACTGCGCGACCAGAAAAAGAAAGCAGGAAACCCTAAATGTGTATCCGAGGTTAGCATACTGGATTACAAACAAAATAATATAATAATAAAAAATTTACAAAAATAAAAATAATTTTATACGGCAACCGTTCAAGGTTACAAATATTCTTATAGAAGCCTTCAAACATGTAACTTCAATTTAAATGTTTAAGACAAAATAATCTCACCTGCTGAATGTTTTAATAATAAAAAAATAAACTTAGGATTAATAATGCCAGCTCAATTTTATTTAAAGAGCGTTATATAAACAAAATTTATAGACAGCTTTAACACACACACACGTTTAAAACACAAAAGACCTAATGAGGAAGTATATTTGTTGTTCTTCAGAAGCATGCTTCCCCTTGGAACAAAACTGACTGACCTGTTTAATGTGTAACTGTTACTTTAATACTTCTGGCAGCAATAATAAATTAAATTTAAGTTTTTGAAATGTATAGCTATAGCTTCATAAAATTTCTTAAGGACAATGTTCATTACTAAAAGTGGTATACAAATAAAATGTAACTGAAAATTGAACATGCAACAACAGAAAATTCATGAATCAATATTACATATAAAAAAATCCACATGTTAATTTATACATTCATAAACCATGTATTTAAGTTTGGAGCAAAAATTAATATATAATACTATAATCACTGGGGCCGTGGTGGTAAGGTGCCGGATTACTGATCCCATGGTCGAGGTTCAAGCCCCACTACTACAGGATGTCACAGCTGCCCCCCACAGTTCAACTAACTGGGTTATCAAATACCAGCCGTGTCTCTCACTGGCTACAGTCGTAAGTGAAATGCATGTAAAAGAACCATTGCTGATTTTTGTAAAGTAGGCTGTATTGCCGTCAACGTGTTTCTGGCCTGCGATGGCCTGGCAAGCTGTCCAGGGTGTACGCTGCCCTCGCCCAGAGTCGGCTGAGATGGGCTCCAGCCTCCCCGTGACCCTAATTAGGATTAAGTGCTTCAGAAAATGAATGAATGAACTATAATCAATGAAATATGTCTGGCAAATCATCAAGACAGCTGAACTGTTCCAACTCTGACCTGACTGAAACCATTTCTTTGCACCCTTTTATTATTTTAAATAATAAAACTCAACAACTAAAATAATTCTGACACCAAAGCTCTCATAGACACAGCATTACATTTATTATATTACAGTGTTTTCTGAAATCTTTCAAAATCATCCAAAGAGGCTAATGCCACCTCAGAGCAGAAGTTTTCATCAGGCAGAGCCACCAGGCGCTCCAGAGAAATGTAGTTTGGATGAGTGGGTTCATAATGAGCACGGCCCAAGTACTCAAGAAAGAGGTGTCGTTCTTTTATACGAAGAAGTTTTGCATTCAGAACCTGATGAAAACAAAGAAAAAAATAAACAATGCAATGTAACATGCCATTTCTCCCCTTATTTATTAATGAATACTGAAAAGCACTTTTCCAACAAGTAGCTTGGAATAATTTACATCAGTGGAATGACTTATTGACTTATGAGAGCTGTATAATTTAGTCAGTACTTCTAGCTCTCAATTTCTTAAACCTGTTCAGTTCTTTAATAAGGTGATACAGCAGTTCTCTACCTGTGGAAACTTTGTAATGAGATTGTGAGGAACTCCCATAGTGTTGTGGATGAAGTCAAACATTTGCGCCAATTTCCTTTTATTAGCTGTTAACACTTTTGGAACTGCAGTGACTATGTGCTGGATTTCATTCCTCCGAAACCCAAACTCCAGTTCACAAACCTGAGAAAATAAAAGGACAGAAAAAATTAAATAAACATTGGGGTACACAAAAAAACCCAAACAAACAATGTTTAGGTTAAACTAATGTAATTATATATTTTCTATAAGTAATGCACTGTACCCTTAGGTTTTCTTTTACTGGCTCTAAACTGCCGCACAGTAACCTTGGCAGGCGAGTCACAACATCTCGGGTCTGAAAGTATAAATGAAACAGTCACATGCACCAATATAAATAAAGCAGTCATACATACTTTCTGAGGGGGTGCTATGGTGTATTGGTTAGCATATTGGCCCCATAACAAGAAGGTCTTGGGTTAGAGTCGAGGGCATTTTTTGTGTGTAGTTTGCATGATTTCCCTGGGCTTGTGTGGGTTTCCTCCAGGTACTCGGGTTTCCTTCCACAGTCCAAAGACATGCAAAGTAGGCTATTCCAAGTTAGGTGTGAGTGCGGATGGTTTTGTGTTGGCCCTGTGATGGACTGTTGAGCTGTTCAGGGTGTACTCTCTCTCTGCCCAGAGTTAGCTGAGATAGGCTTCAGACTCCCCACGACCTTAATAGGAGTAAGCGGTTCGGTAGATAAGGGAGTGAACAGAATTGGTCCAATTTTTCAAAATACAGGAATAGAAATTACTGAAGATTAAATGCGTGCCTCCTTGTGACCCCAAGTGATTTCTTGTGACCATAATACAAACAAGCAGTTCAGAAAATAAATGGATGTATATTTTCTGAGTAAAAATTAACAAATACAACAAACCTCATAGGTGATGATTTTTACTCATATTTTCTGTTAAAATGATTTTTGGAAAACAAAAAGAATTCTCACCTTATGAGCACTGAGGCCCAGCTGCTGCTGAAAAAACCCAAGACGGTTGTCTAACCTCTTCACACTGAAGTTCAGTAAATACGGAGATTTGCTCACCATCACAGCAACAGATTCTGAACTGAATTTCTTCGACTTCAAATATGAAACCCTTTTACATAAGCAGTAAAATCATTGTTAGGTCATACAATGTTAGATCCTGCTACCATTTCACAATTCATACAGGTGTTATGGAGAAGCATTCAACCCACAGTACCCTACATATCATAACTATACAAATCTACAGGGTAAAAAGTTCAGAGTCAGTGTTTAAACACAACACAGTTTTATTACTGAATGTAAAATCAAGTGAATCTAACACTTGGTAGCATTACGGAGAGTTTAGGCTTTGGTCTGCCACTGTTATTATATTATTGTGTAATTGTAAATACCTTAAACAAGAGGCATCTGTAAACACGCAGCGCGCTTTTTAATGAGGTCTTAAGTGTAATCAAATTGCTGCGTTTACATATTTTAAACATTACTCTTAGTCTTTGATTTGTTAGAAAATATCTGACATGAAAAAAAGATTTAGTGAAGACAAATCTATTGCTAAAAACATTAACACAAAATGATAAATTACTCATTAACATGTGTTCTGCTATAGCGCACTGTTTATTGTCTATTAGTATACACTACATGTGAACAGTGCAAACGTACTGGTTTGCAATCATGGTTTAATGGATATTATCCGCCCCATAAACTCAGAATAAAGCTTGGATCACTTACAGTCTGCCATGATCACTGGTTATTAAATCCTCAAATTTCAACCAAAAAAAGCACAAAAAGCAAAACAAAACTAAAACAAAGCTATGCAACATGACCTTCACATTATTCACATTAGTTTATATCTGTGCCATCAGGGAAGTAAAAGTGCATTGATGGGATGACCTGGTCATGTGGCTAAAATAATAAAGACGTGTAATCAGCTCTAACCTGGCTTGCAGATTTTCCAAACTCTCAGTGAGTAGAAAGGGGTTCTTAGTGAGCATCGGGCCCAGCTGAACGTCCTGAACTCCCAGATCTTTCAGGAAAAGGAGCCGTGGTACAACTTCTTCTTGGAAGTCCAGCCTCACTAGCATTGATCCCACATTAGGCCGTGCCTCTAATTTTGAAAGATTAACCCCTAAAAAAATGGCAGTGGTTACATACCAGCTCACACTTATCAAACAAGCATAAACAGCACGACAAACATACCCAAGTGAACCAGATTTGTTAGGGTCTCTGATTTGTCGACATAATCTTGGAGTGTAAATGTGGTGGCTGGAAGGTTGGGTGGCACAAAGATCTGTATGGCATCCTCATCCCTAATTTCTTCGAAAGGAGACGGACGGGAAAGTACATCCAAATCTGTGGAGAACACAAGTTCAACACACATTTGACAACAAACATCCAGAAATCTTAATTAAGCTTTTGTCTTTTATAAAATATCATGCTTCCTTTACAGACATGCCCTGGAGAACTGTTAGAATTTAATAAGAAGTTTTCTATTATACACAATTTTCTGCATTGTTCCCATCTCCTGCATTTGTGAAAAACATGAACCCATTCCATGAAATGATTTGATACCCACTTTCTTAGTTTCAGATAAGCTAACCAGATACAGAAAACTCCCAAATTCTTTCACATGAATACGAGCTAGGATAGAGATTCTGTATCCTGTGTATTCACACACACACAACCGAAGAAGATAAAACTGGGAGTCAGAAGAGAAGAGGGGGCTCACTCTGTCTGGTTGTTAGGGGAAGGTGGTTTGGACTGAGGCAGAGTGAAACCCATGGCCATGATGCAAGATCACATGTGTTTTATTGTATTAAATTACTAATTGGGAACTGATAGGATCTGTTTGGTCTCTCACACATCAACCAACACGAGGAAGCGGTGAGGTCTAGAGAAGATGGTTCCTAACAGACTGGAGCCTAGCTCAGCCAACACTGGGCAAAGGCGGGGTGCACCTGAACACCTCGCCAGACCTCGCAGGGCAACACACACTTTTTTTTTCTGTACCATTTTATGGTTTGATGGAAAACTAGTCTGGAAATCTTAGATGCTTTCGTACTGACCCGATAATGTAGAAACCATATCATAAAACACCCATAACCTATATAGTCTGCACTAAAAAAAAAAATCTAATTCAAGGATCACCAGTCAGGTGGTTTTAATGTTATGGCTGATTAGTGTAAGAACTGCCTTGCAATCCAACAGAGACATTTAACTGTGAGGAAATTAATCAGGGGTATAAAGGAAGAGCCAAATACCGATGGAGGTTAGATCAGGTCCTGGTGCACAGGAAACTGGATGTAGTTCTGGGTTTACTCTTGACACTGAACCACGTGGAGGCTGGTCCTGCTCTGTGATCCTGCTGGCTGAGTGAGTCAGTGCGGAGTCGGTTCCCTGATCGCTGAAGAACCGAGTCCCGTGTGATCCCCACTTCACCTCCCACCCCTGAGACAGGCTGTGCGGCAGCAGAGCTGATGAGATGTTTGTATGAGGATGGCGCAGTTTAACCATGTGAGCTTTCATACACAACATCCTCACACATCTTCCACAAACATACATGACTTATTTATTCAATCAGCACCTCAACACCCAAATCGTCCTAAAAAAACACTGAATATAACTGATAGAATTCCTGCACATGTAACCGAGGAAGCGTCCTGAACATTAAAAAAACACAAGCACACATATGAACCGAATCCTTAGAGATTTTAATCCTAAAATCCTTCAACCCACTGAAAGCTAATGAGTCCTAGCTCATGTGGGCTCATGATGACTTTTCCTAGTCTTCTACACCGTCGGTTTCTCACACGGACCCGTTTCTCAATACTGCCCCCTGGTGGACTGACCGTAATAGTTCCATTTGTGCACCAGGTGGTGGAAAAAAACCCCTCCAGCTCGATGGAACAGCTGCCTGTGATGTTACCATTAAATGGTAATCAGTTAGTGGTTTTCAGACGTTTTCTACTAATGTAGACCATCAATATATGACAGATAAGAGTACACATTTATCTATGCTATATGACCAAAGGTTTGAGGACATCTGACCATAACTTCCTCATTGCCACAATGTTAGAAGCACACAGACGTATACATTTGAAATGTTTTTTGTAATCTATGCCTTTACTGGAGCAAAGAGGCAGTGGCACAGTTATAGTGGTTAGCACGTCTGCCTCACAACAGGAACGTCCTGGGTTTGAGTCTGCAGCTTGAGCGTTTAATTCTAATTAGAGGTACGGGGAGGCTGGCGCCCATTTCAGCCGACTCTGGACGAGGGCAAGGTACACCCTAGACAGCTCGCCAGGCTATCGCAGGGCCAACACACATACAACCATTCACACTTACACTTAGGGGCGATTTGGAATAGCCAATTAGCCAACTGTTTATGTTTTTGGACTGTGGAAGGAAACCGGAGTACCCAGAGGAAACCCACACAAGCACGGGGAGAACATGCAAACTCCACACAGAAATGCCCGAGCTGGGAATCGAACCCAGGCCTTCTTGCTGTGAGGGGGACGTGCTTACCACTACGCCACCTAATGCACACCTACGATGCTAATTTACTGAAATGAATATAATTTGAATAAATACAAATACAAAATACTTTATTTTAACACACACACACTTTAAACATGTCAGAAGCAGGTCTGCAAGCAGAGCGCAAGTGCATCAGGTAATGCTGTCTTTTTAAACTTATACAAAGTTTTAGCATGCTCTACATGGAAACATAAGAAAACCAAACTGAAATGAGATTTCAAATAATTTTCCTTTACTAAAGCGTGAAAATGATCAGGCAACCTGCTACATCACAATTCTCACGCATGTCTCAGGGTCAAATCTTTTCAAAGTTTCTTTAAAATCATGAAGGCCATATGGCATAACTTTCGTTATATTTTCGTGCTATTTTGCAGAATTTCCAGAATTGCAGAATCAGTGACTATGGTACATTGCACCGAATTGAATTTTCTTTCCAATATTTTATTATAAAAATTAGATAACACATATATCAGCTCAAGGCTACAGGCAATAATATTGATAACAAAGTGTGACAGTAATACTTAGTATTCTCAACAGCTTCCATAAAAACAAGCAAAATGGAAACTTACTAGCAAATACGCCTAAATAAAAGGCAAGTTTCAATACAAGATGTGCTGTAACAGGACATAATTACCTATATCACATAAGGTAAACATTAAAGTGAATAAGTTGCCTTTTCTGAAACATTTATGACCTACTAGCCTTTCATACACAAGGCTTGTAACAGACAAACACAAATGCTTGCACAATGGATGAGGAAAAACATTTAAAATAAATGGCACAATATCAATATATAATTTAATCTAAGATATATCACAGTTATGAACTATCAGTCTCATTTCAGTGTTGTCTACATGACAAATTTGAAGCTGCCCTTTGTTTACATGTTTAGAACATTCATGCTCTGTGAGCTCTGAGGCAAGGACTACTTCTGATGGGAGAACAAATTCCTCTCTTTTAAAAACCCATAAAAACATGGACATTGTAATACATATTGTTTCCATGCTAGAAACACAAAGTTTTCAGTATGCAGTCGATTAATATTATTATTTTGCTGTTAGAGCACATTGTTAGCTTATACCAAGGTGAAATCTGTGGTACAGTTAAAAACAGACCAATTATATGTCAGTTGACATATTCCACATGAAGCATGCAAAACGAGTGCACCTCCTGTATTCCCTTCACAAAAATAAATTAAATTTTAGCTGACAGAACATTATTAGTTATGGAAAAAGCCTGGAACCTCTTTACAAATGAATACCAGCTTCCATATGAGTGCTAAAATCCAAACTATGTTTGCTTTGTAGTTAATTAATGAAACATGATTCAATATTAAACAGAAGATCCAGTAAAACTCCTCTGCTTCTTCTACAGATGCCAGACATACTTTACATAAAACACAGACAGATAAATATAACATGTCATTTACAAAAAACATAGAACCAAATAAGAGTAAAATTACTTGACTGTATGGTGTGATAGTTTATATGATGTGAAATCTGGGACCAGGAGTGGCGATGATGTCACTGTAAGGCTCAGCCTGTGCCAGCTCCACCGCCTGCTGCTTTTTCAGCACTAGGAAGCTGTAGAACTTGGCTGCTGCTTGCTTCCTGTTGTTGTTCTTGCAGAGGTCTAGCAGGCTGATTGATTCTGCCCCTGTCTTGGCAATCACCCTCTGTACCGAGAGAGCATGAGCAATTCATTTTCATTATGAGAGAAACTTATATGTAAATGAAGGAAAATAAATGTCATGAAAATGTAGCCTTCTGTGTTAAACCCCTTGACATAACTCACTGGATTTTATTCATTAGAAGGAACAAGTGCAACATGATAATCTTGTGTAATAAATTATCTTGAGTAATTCCCGTCCATTCTGTCAGTTTAGTCATGCTGGGTCAAATTAGAGCGATACTGAAATTGTTGTAAAATGGAAATTAAATTCATAAGGAATAATTATAACATGTTACAAAAACATACACGATAATTTGCCATTAACTAGTCAACATGAGGGTGGCACGGTGGTGCAGTGGTTAGCATGTCCGCCTTACAGCAAGAAGGTGCTGGGTTAGATTCCCAGGCTTTTCCCAGGCTTTTCACAGGCATTCCTGTGTGAAGTTTGCCTGTTCTCCCTGAGCTTGTGTGGGTTTTTTCCTCCCACAGTCAAAGACATATATATATTAGGCTAACTTCCTGTTCCAAATTGTCCCTAGGTGTAAGTGTGAATGTGACTTGTGAGAGTGTTTTGGTCATGCGATGATCTGGTGAGCTGTTCAGTGTGCACCCTGCCTTCACCCAGTATTGGCTGAGATAGGCCCCAGCCTCTCTGCAAACCTGGGTAAGATTAAGCAGTTTGTAATATGAGTGAGTGGGTAGTTAAGATGAACTGACAGTGACCTCTTCTGGATTATTATGGCTATGCAGCTTTCCCATTGTTGCATGGTATAGAAAACAAAATAAAATTAAAATAATTTTATAGGAGTGAATTAATTTTTATCTTGAACCATAACAATTAAAAGTTATACTTTTAAGTTAGGTACTTTTACTGTTGCTGTCAATTATACAGTAAAACCGTGCCACAATGACTGACCTTGAAAGTGCTGGTGAATTTTGAAGGACTAAGGATTTCTACTGACTGGTTTTAGGAGTAGCTTTGCTCACATGTGGTTAAGCTCACTCAATTTGACCAACTTTCTTTTCACCTAAGCCCAAGAGTGCAATAATTTAATCTCTGGTGCTGGTTTTGTGTGAAATACAAATAAAATATCAGTTCAAATCAGTTGCATAACTATACATATTTTTCCCCAGAGAAATTAACCTCTTTGGTGTACTCCACAAGCATTCTTCTGTTACATTCAATAAAAATATATATATTCTTATTTCAGACTTTACTGAAATGAGTGAGGTGATCTATACCAGTCATTTAAAGGTGGTAAAACTGCATGGAGATTTATAATGACTCCATAATGTAGTTGTATAACAACATTTTTTGTATTATAGCAGCAGTACACACAATCACTGTGAATTCTGTACTACAGAATACAACCTAACACCACCTATAAGACATTAAATGATTAGACTTTAATATGAGAAGGTACCTTTAATGTTTAACACTTGGTGATGTGTCAAACACAAAATGACACAGATTAGACAACCCTAACCATACCTGTAGGCCATGTAGCATCTGCTGTGTCCTCTTATTCCATCTCCTCTCTTCTTGATCCAGGTCTCCACCTTGGCCCTCCTCCTCCTAATAATCATAAGAGCATCAAGTCATTCACTAAAAATGAATTGATGCACACTGCACAACACACAATGACTGAAACACATGACTAACAGAGAAAAAAAAACTTTCAGTAGCACCTAGATAATCTCTGCCTGAGCTAGTAAAGTCTTACAATAAAATTTAGATGTGATTCTTCCAGGGAAGACCTGTGTTGCCTGCAGTGTTTATTTCCATGAGCATTGACAAATCATAATGTTAAAATGAACTACTAAATTCTGCAAACTTGCAAAACTGCAAAAAGCAACGTCATAGATAAAAGGTCCACAATAGTACGATTCTGTGAAAGTTTGCTTGAAATAAGTTGTGGGGCAGCAGAGGATGATGACTGATGAGAGCTGACAACACAAAAGACAGACAGAGATCCCTATGTGTTGCCCCAGCTTTGCTGGCAGGCGACATAGTAACTACTGAATAAACACATGGGTTATAATTTATAGTTCTGAATGTACTGATGTTAATGTTTCTACTGAAACTGGTAAGGTTTTAATGAAACTAGTTTTCTCTGCATTACAGTAACTCTCACCTCCTCTTCTTCTTCATCATCCTTTTTCTCCTTGTTCTTCTCCCCAAGAAGGTCTAGCTCAGGGATGAGTTGGGAAATGTTAGTGGGCTCTTCTGGAGGGAGCTCTACTTGCTGCACACTAAGTTGTGTGGACACGATTGAAGAGCGGTCATCCTCCACCATCTACAAGCAGACAGAAACAATAAAACAATCAGGGTTCGGGGTTCAATGTAACACTCTCACTGCTGACCCCAATAACAACATCTATGCCAGAATGAAGTCAAATTTGATAAAAATAACACGTGCACATGATCAAAATTACAGTTAGCACAAATAATCTTAATATTATTCTGTATCATAGCTGAAAAACAGCTCACTGAATAAACATCTGAGATGCTTTTTTAAAGTGCTAATTACATACAGTTACAATAGATTCTGAGGGCAGGGATACTCACAGGCTGAGCAGGCTCTGCGTCCTGGCCCTTGCGCTTCTGGCCGCGGTGAATGGAGGGAGGAGGCATGACTGACTCGTCCAGAGTGGTGCGACTGCCCTCCATGGCAGAGGCCTGCAACACACTGGGCTCCTCAAGGATGGTCTGGTCTGAAGTCAAACATGCACAACATTATAAAATCAAAAACAATACAGAGCTTTAAAGGTGAACTGTACTTGCTTTTATCTACGAGAACACAACATGGATGGATATGTCCTGAAGTTGCTTGGAGCGCTGCTTGTGCATGTCCTCAGAAATTAATGTTATGTATCTGCAAGGAGTCGGTGCTACATTATATTTAGATTCACATAAAAGTGCCAACATTTACAATACATATACCAGTGGTGTGTGAGACATTTTAATTTCAAATAGTACAAAAATAATCGTGCTGATGCTCTCTGTTTATTTTCATATGCAAGCACTGCGAAGCACTAACTCTTGTGTATGCCCAATATGGATTAATTGTTGGGTAAATGTAGACAAAACCTATACAGCTGCACTTAATATAGGTTAAACTTAAGTATAGGTTACAGCAGGCAACATCATTAAGTCATCAATGCTCAAAAACAGTCATTATTATTCATTCATAAGTATTTTCTGATTGGTGGAAAGTCACCAACAAATTCTTGGTACTCTTCTACAAGATGACTTATCTATCAATGACATCAGAGAAGTTGAATGATTATCGCGTATATTATTGCACAGTATTCCTCCTCCTATATACAGGCTACACTCCATCGCAGGTGGATCTGCTTGTCCACCATCTTGATTAGTTAGTACAATTTACACAATTTCTCACAATTTTCTATTAAAAGCCTTATCTGAGAGTGAATAAAGAAAGAAGCCAAGAAGGCAACAGAAATTTCTGCCCTCCAACAGCGTCAGTAGAATCTATCTATCTTATCTGATATCTATAATCATCCTCTCCCCTTCCTTCCAGAGAAAGCTAGTGAGAAAATGACTGTGCGGTCTCAATACTCCTCGGAAGTAAGAGGCGTGCTCCTCGGAAAAAGCCGACAGTCACCTTTGGTGAAAAGAAGTCTAACTCTTAAAAATAAAAATATGTGCTTACAATAAAATACTTCAATTGCATATTTTGTTCCATATTTTCATGGAATTTTTCTAGAATTAATTAGAAACTTGAAAATATTTTGAAAGAATAATAAAACATTATAGAACTTGCTTTTGCATAATATAGAGGACAAATAAAATGACGAAGGGTGTTATTGGCCTCAGCAGATATGACCACCTTGGTCTGAATAATGCCCCATATCATACTTCGCCTATTCGAAAACTGCTTATTATCCACAAAAATAACAAAAACTGTACATAACTATACATAATTTTGTTAAACTAGACTGATCACCCATAACATTACCACCACCTGACATGTCTGTGCTAGGCAGCCTCATACACCAAGCTTCAATGCACAGTGTGTTCTGACAACTTTATATCCTCTCATATCCAACGTTAACAGTTTCAGCAGTTTGTATGACATACCACAGATACTCTTCTGTGGGATCAGAGTGGAAGTACAGTATGTGACTCCGCTCCGGCATCAGTGAGCTTTGGCACCCATGACACTCCTCCCAGTTAACTGGTTGTCCTTCCTTGGAACAGTTTTGGTAGGTTCTTACCACTGCACCCCAGGAACACCACACAAGACCTCCACAGTCGTTTATCATCACATTATGTCCCTTGCCAAAGTCACTCAGATTCTTTTGCTTGCTTCTTTTTATTCTGCTTCCAACATATCAACTCTAAGGACTGACTGTTCACTTTCTGCCCAATAATTCTCCCACTCCTTGGCAGGTGACACTGTAATGAGATAAAAACTGCTTATTAAGCAAGTATATGGTCTGAACATAGAAATCTTAGCCCAAGGCCTTTAAGTACAAACAAAGTGATAGCAAGATCTGTAGTAAAGGCTAAGGGCTGTGACTTCTCTGTAAGGAGCGATCAAATGAGGTTCATAAACAGATCATTATATGGCATTTAAAAATGGCAGCCTTATTAATGTGGACACAGGATGCCTATTCTAGATGAGGAGTTTACTGAAGACTGGTAATCCAAAAGCCAAACTGAAACTAACTGAAAGTAAGCACAGTGTGCACCCAACTAACAAAGTAAGCACAAGGCAATAACACCGATACCTTGAATATACCAAACACTAGAAAACTACAGCACAACAAAGAAAACCATGGCTGATGCTGTGATATCTGCTAAAAGGTGTAATGCTCCACATATCAGTAATATAAGGAGAGAGCTTAAATACATTTCCTGAACGCACTCACAAATGGCGCCCACACTATGAAATGCAATTTGTTTGCAAATCAAAAGAGGTGTTGTGACATTACTAAAGCCTGCATAGACATGAATGACGATGCCATTTTCTGAAGCAGGAAAGTAACAGCACCTGAAGTGAATGATATCAGGCCGCCTGTTTAATAAGTGACAGATCCTGTGTTTCTGTTCCTGTGGAAGCTAATGGCTAACTTGGAATTACGCAATTTACTAGCCGTAAAATTGTTCTACTTAGACCAATTAGATTGTGCATACTGTCTTTGCCCTGTCAGTGTTCATAACCTTTATAATGTTATGGCTGATCAGTGTGTATCATCTACAGTGTAGTACACATTCTTATATCCTCAGTGCTAAAATATATATAATAATGGTGCTTCAGCCCTAAAACTGCGCTATGTCTTGTTTATATTGGTAATCTGAATACACTTGAGAAATACACTTCTTGTTGTCTTACCGATTACATCTCTCTGAGCCACAGCCTCCTCTCGAGGCACCTCTGGGTTCTCCAGGTCTTTGAGAAACTCATCCAGACTGTCAGCCTCTCCACCCTTCCTCCTCTTCCTCAGCTCCTCTGGCACAAGAGGAGTCAAGCACCGTGTGAACATCTACAGTAACAACAAAAAACGCAGGTATTTCAGTTTCATATCTGAGTTTCATGTTAAGGTGTGCTATTGAAATATATTATAAAAGGTATATAAGAGTCTGTGCTATTAGGATTGATGGCCAAAAGCAATGTCAGCTGTAGGGTTCGGTCCAACTTCAGAATAAATATTACCAGTGCTAAGGCATTAATAGCACATGGATAAACTCTATGAGATAAACTGTGTTTCCGTCATTTTTATTACGCTGACTGCTGAATTATTCCTGGCTGTAACAGCCCCAGAGATTTCTTCAGGATCATCCTGACCTTAAGGAGTCTACTGTTCCACAGCGGCTGAGCAGGCAGGGAGAAGAGCTTCTCCACCCCTCCTGTCTCCTTCCACATCATCAGCTTCTTTGTCGGGGGAGCCAGGTCCAGAGTGGTGACAATGTCTGAATAGTCACTCAGCTGAGCCCGGATTGTCTTACTGTCCAGTTCCTTTACACTGTCCACAATCAACTTCCTCTTCCTCTTAGCTTTAGTCTCCTTCACTAAGATAAATAATATTGCACAAGAAAGTGTGAGAGGAACATTATTAGTAACATACAAATGTCAGAGTTTTTTTTCATTTGTTTGAATTATTTAACAAGTGAAATACTAAAGAAAAACTTATGATAAATATGCACTACTTTAATACAGATCTGATGAATTTGTTATTTTTAAAGTCACAACAACACCACAAACATCTAAAAAACCCTTATTTTTAATTAGTTGATAAAAGTGCTGTGTATGCCATTAATCTGTCTCCTTTATCTGCATTATAATGATGCTGAACCTGTAGAGGTCAGGCTGGTGATGAGAATGCTGAATATGTAAAAGAATGCACCAATACTAGGGTGGTCCTTTTTTTTTTAACTTCTGAATTGTAAAGCGGGCACCCCCTAAAAAAGCTTTCAAATGCTGAAAAATATAATACCTAAAGCAATTTTTCCAATCAAATAATATTTAAGGTATGCTCGAAGGCTCTGAAATTTCTCTCATATATAATATATATATATGCCTGGCATGGTGTGGAAGACTGCCTGCAAACGTGATAAGTTCCCAAACTACATATATTTCAGGCACCACTATGCCACTGCCTCAACGGTAAGAATGCAGTTGAATAATGTTGTAGTCTAAACTGTGTTTAAACTGAATCTAAACTAAATTCTCTAATTCAAATATGTATGGGATTGTATGACACACTCAGCAATGACAAAACACAAGTATTGTAGACTGTGTACCATGAGTAGAGAAGTACAGATTACTTCATGAAAGTAACTTAATTTTTCCTTAATAATCTGTAACATTATGGTAGTCAATGCTTAGATAGCAGTAATGCATATTTTCATCAGTGTTGAGCATACCTTAAATATCCTTCAAAATGAAAAATATTTCACGTGTTTTTACATTGAATGTAACCAATTTAATAAGCACTCATCAATTTTACTCAAACTTAAATTTTTTAGCACCAATAAGGACCAAAAGGCATAAACTGGTTGCTTACATGCTGTCTATGCTTAAAGACTGGATTTTATATAACAGTTTAATTTGCTAGCCTCTGGTCTTATTAATTCATTCTTTTTATTAACGCTAATGAAATGGTAATCTATAGTTTATAAAACAATACGGTGTGGCCAAACTGACCAGTAATATCAATTGGCTCAAGGGCGAAGGCTTCCTCTTCGTTGTGCACCAGTGTGGTCTGCTCTGTCTGGTCTGTCATGGTGGGAAGCTGCTCCACAGGCCCAGAGTCTGGACTGTCTGGACCTCCGGCTGCTGTGTACAATTCATCCACATACAATCTCAATTAATGTTACAACAGAACATCTTATCCACAGAATTTCAGGAAATATGTTTTATATCTCCTACGGGACAGGTTGTCAAAATCATCTTCATCATCTCCACCATGATCCTGTGGTATCATGACACTTTCTGTAATGGCAGGTGGGTCATCAAAAATGCCACCCCCATCCTCATTACTCAGAAGCTTGTCCACTGAAAGAAGAAAAGGAAGTAGTAGTAGTAGTAAAGAAGATTTTTTTTTTTACACTTAATCACAATTATAAACCAATGCATATCAACACACATATTCCACTTACCTAGCATACCTCCCTCAGTGCTCTCCATTTGGTTGTCTCCAAAGTCGTCTTTATATTGGTCATACTCTAGGTGGTTGGATTTATCTGTCATCTGACCACTGGTAGACTCTGGTTCCAGTAGGAGGTTGGAAGCAGAAGCTCCGTGGATGATGTCCACCTCAAATGCACTTTCCTCCCGCATCATCTCTCGGTCATCCATCCCAAAATCCGCTAAGGAATAAAAATTGCAGTCTCAGGGTTCAACACTTCAAAGTTTTACTGTCAGCATTTTGCAGGTGTATGCCTAAAAAATGCTGGAGCTAGATGTAGATGTCTGAGATTGTGTCTGGCAATGACAAGTGTATTACAGAGTATTTCTATTGAAGACAGTGTCTCAGTATAGTTTTAAAAAAAGTGTTTAATGTCTAGTGTTCTGTACCATATAGTACATAAACATGACCATTAAAAGTGCAGACCCACTATCCTAAGAACCAATTTATCATTAAAGATCTCTATAAGATTCCTAGTGGTTTACCTCAAAGCATTAACACTGACTGAAATCATGCTTTGTGATTAAAGTCTCCTTAGAGAATACTTTGCAACACAAAATTATGTGAGCACAGACCATACATGTACAGTACTTATCAAATTTATTAGACCACCTTTACAACTGGACAAGATTACAGATTTGAATACACCTGAACAAATATGGGATTTCACAAACTGATTACACAAAGGTTTCCTCTATAAACAGTCTTTGTGAACATGCATTCATTTGCCAAAACGTGGGGAGGCTGAAACATATCTCAGCTGGTTCAAGGTGAAGGCAGCGTACACACAGAACGGCTCATCAGTCCATCGCAAGGCCAACACACACACACACACACACACACACACACACACCACCATTTTCACTCACACCTAGGGGCCATTTAGAACAACCAATTAGCCTAATGTGCATGTCTTTGGACTGTGGGATAAAATTGGAGTACCTTAAAAAAAACAGGCATGCACGGGAAAAACATGCAAACTCCACACAGAAACACTTTTAATACAATAATTATGTATTAAAATTATTTTTTTTAATGTTTAAGTAATTTGTAATGACATCACAAAATATTTGTATTTCTGTTATATGACAGTTTGTCTAATAAATTTGTTAAGCTTTGTACATTGATACTATTGAAATACTAATGTCTTGAAATCAGCAGATTAAGGTACACTCACTGAACACTTTATTAGGAACACTACACTAATGCTGGGAATGGACACTTTTTCTCTTAAAAACAGCCTTAATAATTTGTGGATGGATTCCACAGGGTGCTAAAAACATCCATTTGAGATTCTGGTCCATGATTGCATAACACAATTTCTGCAGACCTTTCATTTGCAATTTAATGCTGTGAACCTTCCATTCTACCACATCTCAAAGGTGTTTTATTGGAAATAACACTGGGAAGGTCACAGAAGAACAATGAACTCTAGGTCATGTTCATGAAACCTGTTTTAAGTGGTTGCGCTGTGTAACATGGTGCATTATCATGTTAAAAAGTAGCCATTAGAGGATGTGTACCTGGTGACCACGAAGAGTACACAGAGTCAACAACAATACTCAAATAGGCTGTGACCTTTAAGTAAAGATTCACTGGAAATAACAGGCTCAAAGCATTCCAAGAAAATATTTTTCACATGATTACACCACCTCTACTAGCCTGGACTGCTGACACAAAGCAAATTGGGTTCATGGATACATAATGTTGCACACCAAACTCTGACGCTTCCATATGTGTGCATCAGCAGAAATGAAGATTCATACAGTTTTGGCCAGCCTGTGCCCACTGCAGCCTCAGCTTTCTGTTCTTGGCTGACAGAAGTGGAACTTGTCTTTTGTCAACAACTTGTCTGTTGTTGTAGCCCAGTCAAGGTGTTGTGTGTTCTGAAATAATTTTCTGTTAAACACCATTTTACTGGACCTCTGTAAGTAAACTGTAGAGACTGTTGTGATGATAATCTCAGGAGATCAGCAATTATAGACATACTCAAACCGGTCTGTCTAGTATGAAAACTAAGCATTACAAAGATCCTTTCCTTCACTGTGATATTTCATGTGAAGTTCACCTGAAGCTACCGTCCCGTGTCTGTACAATTTTATGAAATGTACAGCTGCTTAATGACTGGCCAATTACATAATTGCACATATATGTACAGGTCAACCGGTGTTCCTAATAAAGTGCTATGTGAGTGTATTCCTGGGATTTGCCTTGAACATCACAGTAGATATCATGTCTTGTAACAAAGATTGCCCTGAGCGATCTCTTTATTTTCACTAAGATTGACATTAGCCATTTCATGGCTTCATTTTGTTGCTCTGAAGGGCAATATAGCTTGCTTTGTCTTGTGATTAATTGGATGCCTATTCAGAGCTGCCAAATTTGCTAACAAGAAAATCCTACCAAGCAGAAAAAAAAAAGAATTTTACTTCCAAACCCCCGGTGTATACTGATGGAGTGACGATGGTGCATAAATGATAAATGACAACTCACCCGCGCTGATATTTAACCCCAATTTGCAGAAATGTTTGAAGTCATATGCAAGCAAGTGTATAAGGTTACTTTATACTGCAGTTAAAAAATTCAAGCATGTCCAGTCTACATTCTGGCTTATGTCACATGCTGCGCATAATAAATTGTCTACTGTACTGAAAGACATTCACTATTAAATACCTAGTGTCTATTTAATATAATAAAAACAATGTATACGATAGCCTGCATAATAAAAAGAAATTAATGGTGACACACCACACAATCCACCATGCATTTATTTTACCCACCTTATGCCTCCCATTCAGATCCAGCCAGATGTTTTGGTAGCAGGCAGACTAATCATGTGATACCATCATGTTGCACAAATGAACAATATGTTATTTCTGACTGATGTGAGACCACTGTCACGCTGGATCTTCACAAAGCTATGTTCCTTACTGGTGATTCACAATCAGGTGAGTACAGGTGTACTGATTAAGTGATTCTGGAATGCTGCCAAGCCGATGTGTGTAAAGAAACGGTACAAGAAACCAGTGGGGTAAAATTCCTTCGATTTTAATTAAAGCTAGATTCAGACTTGCTCTTTGAAAGCAAGGCAGAAAAGAAAATTAGACTGTGTCTTACCGAAGTCATTTTCCTGCATTAAATTCAGGTTGCCCACCTCCTCTCGCATAGTGATTTCCTCCACACGAGACTGATTCAGGGTAAACTGCTGGGCAACATCAATATCACTGCAATACCCAAAACATATTTAAGTTCAAAATGTAAAACACTTGGGGAAATACCATATTAAAATAAATGCAACTGAGATGTAGTAGTGATCAGAAAAAACGCCCACTCCAGGTCTGGAAGCGGCTGGTCAAAGTCATGGAACTCCTCAGGTAAGGTGATAGCATTATAGGCAGCCTCACGGTTCTCCTCCGGCAGATCCACCACACCTACATCAGAGGGAATCATATTTAACACTGTATAAAAATTATTAATTTAAGATAATATGATATGACAAAAAGAATAAGGGACTGCACCTTCTGAGTACACTATAGCTTGACTAGTCAATGGTACAGGGACTAATGACAAATTTGCAAAGAAGAAATGTAAAAACAATTATGATATATTGCTAATTTAGTCACTATGGGAATTTACCTGGACGAAAGGCCATTTTGATTTTAATGAAAGCTTCATTGCAGTCAGCAAG
This sequence comes from Neosilurus hyrtlii, assembly GCA_028564935.1. NCBI lineage: Eukaryota > Metazoa > Chordata > Actinopteri > Siluriformes > Plotosidae > Neosilurus > Neosilurus hyrtlii. The sequence goes on along the minus strand of JAOUQZ010000028.1, from coordinate 17,175,876 downwards.
CAGGTACTTGGCTTTTCTGTGGTAGATCCGCACGACACCCAGAAGTAAGTGACCAGATGTACGCAGAGCCATTTTCACCTAATCCAACAAAAGAAACATTATTAATATTTTGAATTATCATTAAGATTTGTCTATACTCACATTTAAAGGAGCTGCTTGGTATTCTGTATTATTATTACACTGCAATAACATCAACATTACCTTTGGTGAGATGATGCTCTCTACACTACTCTCCAGGTTGCACTCAAACACATGTGCCTTGGTCAGCTTCTTGTCCCAGTGGGCCGCCAGCCAGATTTTGGCCAGTGGCCCACGCTTGCTCAGGACAAAATGGGCGTAGAACATCGTCCCAGCACCTTCTCACGAGTGAGGTGGCGGGGGACGGCAAGTCTACAAATCAAAACAGTGTAATGTTGGACAGTTTAGACATGGTTATGATTTGATTTCATTACCTTAAGAGGATGACAAACACTCATCACAGTATGTATTGAACCAGCTCTTGTGTTAGTAGTGATAGGATCTGTCTATCAGCCTTTCATGTCATAAAATGCTCTTTGTTCTAACATATGGCAACCCAGTGCAATGAATCAATAACAGACTTAAAGCAAAACAGCATAAATTGTTCCTTGATATCAGTAGTTAAGATTGTATTTAATGTGGTTTGCTTGCAATTACAACATAACCATCAAACAATCTCTAGAATTATATTTTATTATACAAAAGATGTCATTTTATAAGTTTTTTCTTTCATTTAATAAGTATTTATGAGTTGTAGATGTAAAAAATCTATCTCCAGGGTTGTACATTACCTTTTAACATTAACAGCACATAGCACTGCTGACATAGCGGTTGACAGTTCATTCATTTTCTAAGCCACTTAATCCTTATTAGGGTCACGGGGAGGCTGGTACATCTCAGCCGAATCTATGCGAAGGTGGAATACACCCTGAACAGCTTGCCAGACCACTGCAGGGCAACACACATATGGGCAACTTGGAACAGCCAATTAGTCAACTGTGTATTTTTTTGGACTGTGGAAGGAAACTGCAGTACCCAGACAAAAACTCCACACAAGCATGGAAAGAACATGCAAACTCCACACAGAAATGCCTGAGCCCCAGAAACAAACCCAGGCCTTCTTGCTGTGAGGTGGACGTGCTAACCACTGCATCTGATAGTTTATATATATATATTACATTAGTAATTAGTGGGGTCAGTGGCGTAGTGGTTAGGGCGCTGGGCTCATGATCAGGAGGTTGTGGGTTGGAATCCCCATTAGACCTCCACCGTGCTAAGACTCCTGGGCAAGGTCCAGGTGTGACTGTCCACAAGTGTGCCTGTGTGCACCCAGCAGTATAAATTCAAGCAGTAAAAATTTCTGGAAAGGTAACCCGAGATAGACTGGCGTTGAACTCCTAGTCGCTTCACGCTACAGAAACTGGGGCAAAGCACCAGTCTGATGAGCCGCTAGGCTTGGGTATTTAAAAAAATACAACATTAATAATTATGATATATAGCATATATGATTATGGTCATTTATTTATATTTTAATCTAAATTGAAATATTCATAGAACGTAAAGAGTCATATTTATGAATTATATAACAAGACTGAAAACTTTCAGACATTCCAATGGTGACCACCCTATCTCTCTCACACACATACACACAAAAGTGGGAAGAGTTTGTCACGGCAGAAAATGTTTAGGCACATCCACTCCAAGGGGCAATTTAGAACAGCCAAAAGCCTAATGTGCATGTCTTTGGACTGTGGGAGAAAACCAGAGGAAACCCACACAGGCACGGGGAGAACATGCAAACTCCACACAGAAACACCCTTGCCGGGCCCAGGACTCGAACCCCGGACCTTCTTGCTGCAGGGCGGCCATGCTATCACTACACCATGGTGCCGCCTGCACACACGCAGTATAAAAGTATTCATTACACAGATTATAAAAAGATACACTTCAGATTCTTTGCAATCTTAAATTGTGTGATTATGCGATTGTGTGTTCATGAGAATGTTTAATAAATTACTAGAAAATAAATGTTACTAAAGGATGGGAATATCTGACAACTGACAGTTTTGGGATACATTACTATTTATTTATTTTACACAGAACAGGCAACTTTTATAAATTAACAGACAAATAAACAAAAATTAATAAAGCCAAAGGTTACTGAAGGCTAGATATAAGGTTGAGTAGAATTTATTTGCTGCAATAACCATGATATATGATTATATATGAGTAGAAGCTACTGACAAATATAGCAACACACGTGTGTGGACCTGTCAAGCTCAGCATGGCCTGACACACACACACACACACACAGTTAGCTAAAGATGCAGTGTTACTTCACTCAATTTTCTTCTGCTTTAGCCTATTAATAAACACTCCTAAATGTAGAAAACTCATATAATCATCCCTCGGTGGTCTGTTAGTGTCTATCTGCTGCTTTCCAGCGTCATCCAGTCGTTTCTCTAAACATATTCGGTGCTAAAACTAGCTCTGTGTATATTTTATTGCTGGGAACTATATCACTAATACAAGTGAAAATGCTGCAACAAAACACAGCATGACAGCGTTTCTATCTAGCTAGTTAGCTGACGTTGGGTAGCCTTGCTAGCTCTTCGTGGGAAAAGAGCGCATGTTGTAATTAGCTGGTGAATAAAGCAAACACAACCGTGTAATTACTGAACACATGCTGCTACCAACTCAACGCGATTACGCAACGTTACTTACAAAGAAACGCTCCTATCGTAGCTTCCTTATTTGGCCACCGTACCCAGGGTTTCCTCTCTCCTCCTCCTCCTCCTCCTCCTCCCACGGTAACGCCAGGGCTTCTCTAAAACAAACAAAATGGCGCCGCGCTCTATCCGCCCACCCTGTTACCGCGCGTGCACCATGTTTACAGCCGTTAAGCGTTCCCTGCATCCACAGTGGGCGGAGCCATGGGAAGACAGACAGACAGACAGAAAGACACATACAGACAAACCAAATTCAGTATGGACGGGGGATCGTGGTTCAAAAGGGAAGCCACTGCAGGTTCAGGGTTCTTGCTGACCGACTGCGGTGCCATTTGTGCAACCATTAATCCCCATGTGTTTCAAAACCAGAAGCGCTGATTTTCAGGGAGGGATGGTAGCATAGGGGTGAGCATTGGGGGTAACCCTGGCTCAGTCGTTTCTATGTGGAGTTATTTTCTCGCCGTGCTTGCGTGTTTCCTCTGGGTACTCTGGTTTCCTTCCACAGTCCAAAGACATGCAAATTGGACAATAGGTGTGCGTGAAAGTGTGAATTGTGTGTCTGTTTGTCCTGTGACGATCTGGCATGCAGTTCAGGGTGTACTCGCCTTCACCCACTGTTGGCTGAGATAGGCTCCAGCCTACTAATAGGATTAAGTGGTTCCAAAGATGAGGAAATGAAGCTTTACAGCAGAGGCTGTACCGATCCGCCTGTCGATCTCTCACTCCATTCTCACCTCACTCGTGAACAAGACCCCGAGATACTTGAACTCCTCCACTTTGGGCAGGACCTCATTCCTGACCCAGAGGGTGCATTCCATCCTTTTCTGGCTGAGAACCATGGCCTCAGACTTGGAGGTGCTGATTTCATTGTCGGTCGCTTCACACTGATACAGTATCTGCTGTATCTTAAATCTTTGCACAGAAACCAGACACCTATTTTAGTGAATGGTTCTAGCTACCAGCCTCAAAGCTAGCAAACTTTATTTCAGAAACAACAATCTTCAGCCATCCAGCTATTGAAACCAACACAGTACAAATTACATTAGGAAGGACTTCAATAAGTGTCATAATTTATTATAATTAAACTCAGTGTGCACTGCTGACTGCTGAATTAACCTCTTCTGCTTAAGCCACAGTTAAACTGTCTGCAAAATTTCTCATTCATGTCCAAGTGATAAAAGCCATTTTTAGACATTTGTATGGACGAAGTATCTTAGGCAGAAATTATTTAAGCTCTCTGTATAGAGGTGAAAATAGAATTTGAGAGTCTGATCATTTCAACCAGAAAAATGGAAATACAATTTTGTAAAAGAGCAGCAGTGTTCCAGGCATCAGCTACACATGCTTGAACTGGAGAAAGTTTGCAGACTTGGGTCACAAAATAGCACAGCAAAATAGGTTCACTTCTGTAGAATGAGGCCAAGCAGGATGTCCAGTCCTAGTTGTAAAAGACAAATAGATTGATGAACAGACAGACAGAGAGAGAGTGAGAGAGAGAGATTTTACCTGCTTATGATATCTAACAGCTTTAGCTGAAGTTTGGGCACCTGAAGGTTGGGTGAATCTAGAAATAGTAGCATGCACTTTTTGTCACCTATAATAACCAAGAATCACAACCTAAATTAGAGTTGTTCTTGTAGGTCTACTAGGTAATACCTATGTGCTGTAGGTGACCTTAAACCATGATGTTTTACTTTAATATGTGACTGGCTCTTCGGTGAACTCTGGGTCCAGCAATTTTCTAGATGGTCAGTAACAACATTGGTGGCAGAGCAATATGATCTTGAAAATTCCTCTTAAATATAATTCTTTTTATACACGTTTCTGCTAATAACAGTTTGCATGTGTTAGGGCCTTGGTAAGCACGTCATGGTGTTCTAGCTGTGTTTTGTTCAGGACTTGTATGGTGTATGGTGGCCATTGCAAGAAATTTGATGTAGAGTTGATGCTGAAGCAGACTTTGCTAGTTATGAGTCCTGTTGGAGCTTTTGAGGGAGTCATCAGGAGGCGACTACAACTTTTGTGCAGCAAGTTGTTTTGTGGATAGTTTTCCTTGCTTGACAGAATGTACCTATGTGTATCAAAGGTGTCTGAAATGTCTTAGTACTGCTTGCAAATTATTTTTATTTGCTTTTAGGAGATCTTGAAGGTTTATACAATTTTTGAAAAAAAGATTTTATAAATTGCCTGAAAGCTGGTTTAATACCTGTATTTTATGTATATTTAGTTCATCAAGCACTTTTCGTTATATTTTACTTATTTTACTAATTACTTTGATCCAGAATTTGATGTTTCATAATTGCGACAAGTCTTTGGTCCAGCCTATAATGGATATGTTCATCAATTTTTAGCTGTAAAAAGCAAAGCATAAATGTACAATTTCCTGTTGCTTTCACTTTGCTTATACTTGTAGGATTCATGTAAGGCATAGTTGATGAAAATCAGTTAATAGGTTGTTGAGATGGGCTTTTATACATGAATGTCCATATGTGCGACAAGACTTTTGTAAATGACTATACAGTAGATACTCCATTTGTCAGTAATATATTCTTAAACAATACTGCTTCCCTCATTTCTTTAAACAAAATTATTTTTTTATTAATCCTTAAATTATTGCAAGTGTTGAACTGCCATTTTTTGTTAAGACCGAGACCATAAAAGTACACTACTAACTGTGGATCTACAACTGAAAGGAAGACCGCCAAGGTGGTTTCTTTTGGAAATAATATAGTTTTCCCTTGTGCTTTTTTGTTTGCCAGGTACTAATAGCAAAGTCACCACCTCACTTCCTGACCATGACCTGGCATGCTTAGCGTGTAAAAGAGGATGTTTGTTCTATGGTTATTCTCATCAACCCAAACATCCCTTGTGGCCCTGGTGGTCCTCCACTCAGTTACAGAACCATGGTTGCATACACTAACTTTCTGTTCTCACTACTAGCTTTCCCCCCAAAAAGACAACAGGACAGATTCCCTGGAAAGTAGTGGAGGCTGTGTAGCAAAGTCATCACAAGGTTTGTAACTCATCCTGCTGGCCCACCTTGTCAGACAATAGCAGACAGCACTCATAAATTGAGCAAATATTGTTTGCACAAATATGATTTGCAAATTGTGCAAACAATCCTTCACTAAGACTAAAAATCAATCAAAATGTTAATACTGTTACACATAACTCCTGAGAGCCCTAACTGGACACAATGTTTATTTGGTGAAGAGATAGGTTGATAGGTTTACTGATTTTAGTGATATCACAGCCTTATAGTTTTCCCAGAAAAGCTGAGTTCATTCATGGTATGACATGGTATGCTTGAACTCCCATCCCCAGAGTCTGAATGATGACTAATAATGTATGCAGTCAACATACTTGTTTGGCTGTGATGATGGACAGGAAAGAGACTAAAATAATTGATTTCTGCACTCATCTTTATGATACAGGAATACACCTTTGATGGGGCACATCTACCACAGGGCTCCATGCACACACAGTCACACACTCATTTACCAGGGCCAATTTATTCATATGCATGTTTAAGGAAGAAGAGACGAAACCTATGTTCCAGTCCCAGGCTCTGGTGTTTCTATGTGGAGTTTGCATGTTCTCCCTGTGATTGCGTGGTGTTTTCTGGGTACCCTGGTTTCCTCCCACTGTCCAAAGACATGCACATTAGGCTTTTGGCTGTTCCAAATTGCCCCTAGGTGTGGATGTGAGTGTGAAAGGTTGAGTACTGACCCTGTGATGGTCTGACAAGCTGATCAGGGTGTACCCTGCCTTCAACCAATGTCAATTGCCATACAGAACTCCAAGAACATACACAGAAAGTAACTGTGGACTCAGGCTCTAAGCATTTATTTATTTGTTTATTTGTTTTTATTTTTTAAAGGACCATTTAACTGAGTCCCATAAGAGCAAGCTACCATAACCGTGAGAAAAATAAACACATCAAGCTTAAAAAAGCTCTAAAGACAAGGAAGCCAGTAAAACTAAATAAATATTGGCAGTGCACTTCTAAGACTGAGTAATTTATAACTGAAGAAGTGGCTGCAGAATTAGTGATAGTCCTCCTGGACAGGTATGCTAACACATGTGCTGAACCATTTACTTAACATAACAAATCAAGCAGATTTATCAGTTAGAGTGCCAGGCAAGGGAATGCTTTGAAAGGTAATGTACAGTTTGTACTGTGCGAAAATGCCCATGCAGCTGACAGTGCTATGGAACACTAATGAAAAAAGTAATTGAACGTCTTTAGAAAAAACGCAAGGCAGTAAACTGACTTTTGACCATTCTTCTAGAATTAAATCCCTATGAGACAAATTTCTGGTATTAGTATTATAATCAGGCAGCTGAATGACCTAGTGGGCAAAAATACAAGACAGGGGAAAATGTATACAATAGACTCAAGGTTTTGATACCTACTGTGGCAAAAACATGGCTCTACCTTAAAAGTACTCGGGTAATTTGATTAGATGATAAGTTGCTCTGGAAAAATTAAATATAATAGTATTTGTTAGATCTCACTAAGTTTCTGAAAGCACAGCCACCCAGATATAAACTGGCCCATAATTGTACAAATGTTAGATACTATTATCATCTAGGTCTAAATAACAAGGTAAGGAAATACCTTTAATAAACTGTCTATGGCACTGTTCAAAATGATGCAATGACAGTTCATTCATTTGTTCATTATCTGTACCATTTAGCCTGTTTAGGGTCACAGGGAAACTGGAGCCAATCGCAGCAAATTCTGGGCAAAAGGGTCCACATTGAATAATTATAACAACTAGAAAAATTTCTGAAGAAATTTTGAGATGCGGCTGCAACTGCTCCCGGAAAATACGTGAAAACTGGCATGCTGAACTGTAGAACACAGAAAAATTCCTCACAGTTTACACAGGTTTCTAAGTAGCTGTGGTAAAACAGGTGGTGATAAGTCAAAGAATCAAAGCGTTTATGCTTTAACTGTAACCATTATTGTGGGGTGTAAGCCAAGCACTATACCATTGTAACGTGTCAACGACTGAAATGTCGTCGCCACTTGTCTTATCTATTTAGGGCCCAAATGCTGAGCCAGAAATGGGGACTAGAACACAGACAGGGGGGAAAACGGAAACTAGGATGCCGGGAGAGAAAACCGGCCTTGCCTAAAAATAGCAGGTAACAGTGGGAGTACCAACTCTCTCAACAGAAACCTTTTATTCTTTTATCCTTAATATTCTTTTCTTTTTTCTTTTTTTTTCTTCTTTCTTTTCACATTTAACAAAACATAAACACAGCACCTGGTCACATGAAGCCCAGGAAAAAAAATACCATATGTCAGCTGTGAAACGTGTGACTTCACACATACAAAGACGCAGCACCTTCTAAATGATGCTGGCTCCTTAAATAGGCTTTGTGACTAATGGTTAATTGCCAGCAGGTGCGGCTCCTCTCCCCCTACTGGAGGGAAGGGTGTTGGTGGTGTGCCGCCCTTTGCTGGTTGGTGAGGGAACAGCAGGCCAGGAGTCCGGCTGTCTCCTCACAACCAGGGCTATTCAATTAAATTGGAATAAAGGCCGGGTCATGAAAACAATCACAAATGAGGGAAGGAGAGCAGATACCTCAAAAGGAGACTGGTCCGCTACAACAGGATGTGACAATGTGTGTGTGTGTGTGTGTGTGTGTGTGTGTGTGTGTGTGTGTGTGTGTGGTGTGTGTGGTTGACAATCCAATTGTATTCAGCTGATACTGCCAGGTATTTAACAGTTTTATACAACCCCTGGCAAAAATTGTGGAATCACCTCGAGGATGTTCATTCAGCTCTTTTACTTTGTAGTAAAAAAACAAATCACGGATGCGACAAAAACTTTTCTGGTTTAAAAGCTGTACATTTTAGTTTTGCAAAATATCCATCAACCTAATTAAATTATTTTTAATTAATTAAAATAAATAAATAAATAATCAATCCAAAACAATCAGTTTACAACTAGTGCAGTGGTGGCTGCAACTGTTGGGCCCTCGATCAAGGCCCTTAACACTCAATCGCTTAGTTGTTTAAATATGATATATGTAAGTCACTCTGGATAAGGGCGTCTGCCAAATGCCGTTAGTTTGAAATGTAAAATGTCAAACAGTTGTGACAGTGAACCATCCAAAAATATTAACTCAAGTTTTAAAATTTTTTTTTTAAATTTATTTGATATTAAAAAAACTTTTTAAAAGAATAGAATAGCCAACTCAAAGCACCAGTTGAATTGCCCGGTTCTACGCATATTTAGATACACATACATATCTGTACATATTTACATATTTATTCTATTACATATTCCATCTGTCTGTCTGGAGCCAAACAAAGAGGCAATGTGTGTGCATGACTCGTTTTTAACGTGCTGCAGGTGTGTGCATGAGGCGCAGGACACAGCTGGTCGTTGCCATAGAGATTATGCTGGCAGCTAGTGACAGTTACACATACATTTCTGAGTGAAAATGGCACATCTTACTTTTGGACTTCTGATTTGAAAACCATATTTGAGGTTGACAGCATTTGAGAGCCAATAATTTGGTGAATGTGGTGATGTAAATTATTTCGCTGTACTGTAAAAAGTATCTAAACAGTCATGATTTAAAAATGACCCTCATAATAATTTTAAATTATTTCAAACAGCAAAGTTTCAATCTGTTCCACATTCATATGTCCCAAATTTAGGTGCTTTCCAAAAACCTTTGTTTGGACACCCTGAAACTCACAAAATATTTTGAGCAGACTAAAGCCTGCCAATCGTAATGTGCACAAAGTTCGGCTGGAAAACCTGTGTATCATTTTGAGGGATGGCTTTAACTACTAAATGGCATGATTTATATCATGTTATACTTTACCTGAACATTAACACTAAGTGTCCCATTTTGTGGTTACATTAGCAAAACAATACACATACATAAAGTTTGTCGAGTTCTCTACATCTAACTTTCATTTGATTTACATACATGGTTGGCTTGTCAGCTTGTTGAAGAACAGTAGTCGATAACACCACAGCAGTGTAAAATGTTATGAAGACACTTTATTTTCATAGCAGGTATAAATGCATTTTTACACTTCCATAACAACTCAAAACATTGTTCTTGCACTATACAAAACTACACAATGCACAGTATGCCACCTCTGTCATTTCTCGTGCTCATTGATTATTCTGTGTCTGTAGTGTGTGAGGTTTTATAATGTGTGCATAAATTTCTGAGTGAAGAATAAAATTTTACACTGTATAATTGATTCAGCTGTCATTTTTCTAAACTATAGCTGGGCACTGGTTTGTGAGCACACAACACACAGTGACAATCTTATCTAAAATAGTGACTGTCTCACCATCACAATGTTAATGGGTATGGCTCAAGTTAATATTTTGTACTTCTGGCAAACAGTTCCAGTCACCCTTTCAACGTGAATTCCTAAATGTGGTATTTTTCTACTTACGTCCACATCTCTAGCAGCTAGCTGACAGCAGCCTTTTGTAAAGGCTGGTAGTTTGACCTCTGCGCACAACAGGCCGACATTTTTCTGTATATCAAGACCCCTATTAGCCAACACAATGTTGCCGGGCAACAAATTGTCAAGAAAAACACTGTTCAGGGTTATATGTTTGTCACTTGTATGGACTCCCCACCCTTTTGAAAGGAAACAAATAACTCCCCTGGACATAATTCCAATCAAATATTTCATGGTATGGTTGTGATTGTAGGAGAAAAACATTTGAGTGTGTGCTTTCAGATTTGATGGTTTCTCTGTGAAAATTTCATTGCAGTCAATGATCACTGCTATTTTGTGTACAAAGGCCTCCACAAACTGATGAGGCATAGTTTTGTGCAAAGTGTCTCTGTCTGGCTATAAAATCGGCCGCTTCAGGTTTGCATACAAAAATGACACAGTTTCATTGAATGTTCTATACACTGTCTTTGGGGAAACATGGAAGAGATGGGCTAGGTGTTGTGCAGGCAGATTCAATCTGAGACGCATGAAGGTTAACAAGAGTATTTGAAATGGAGTCATGCAGTGGCAGCAAAAAATTTAATAAAGTTGTAAAGGTTGTCAAGTTCAGTAGACCAGTGTAGTACTTTACTTTATCATCATCTTCTCTGAACAAGCCAGTTCACGCTGCAGCTCTCGGTTCTCCTCTAACAGACAATTCACCTCTGCACACCTAAGCATGCACCTGTTACATTCAGTCTGTGCAACCTCCTGACTGGTGTTGTGGGATTCATCCTCAGTGTTTAGCAGGACACTGTTTTCTGCAGCCTCCTGTGTCCCCACTTCGGTCTGTAGCAGGACACTGTCTTCTGCAGCCACCTGTGTCGCCTCATTATTTTGTTGATCAACAATTTTTTCAACCTGATGGACCAGTGTCTCAGCTGCATGCAGTGTGGTCTTCCTTGGCTGTTCCTGATGACTTCTTGCAGAGCGTGCTGTGCCTGTGGGTTTGATGTCTGTGTGGCCCAAATGGAGTCCAGTCAGGGTCAGTCTCCATCATCTCGTATGCAGGTTGGCCTACATGAAAAGTAGACAGAGAATGTATTATATGTTTGTTCACTACACTACATGTTGCACCATTAATACAGACTGCAAAACACCTTTGAAAGAACAAATCATTTAAGGTTCAAAGCCCTGGGTCATTTCTATGCAATTTCCTGGGCTGCTGGCTCTGTGCTATTTTGACATAGAGCAATGAGACTTATATCGCTGAAATCTACAGAGTCTCAGCTCTCATATGATATGTAGTTTGTACACATAGCATGCAGTACCAGATTTGTGGGCAGCATTTCCCCCAGTTTCTGCAACTCTCCTTGGCAAGTGTTGTTCACTAGTTTAACGTTAGCTAAGTACCAGTGTCAAGGTCATAATATCAACCTCAGTAACTTTACAAGACATCTACGCAGCACATAGTATTGTTTTTTTTATAACAACATCTTACCTTTGTAAGCAAACACACAGATACAGAGATATTTTGACGAAAGTGATGTCCTTCTGTCTAACTGCAGCAACCCATGCAGCCCGTAGCTTCTTTTCCAGGTGGAAAACCAGAAAAATCTAACACCATGATTAACTGTTCTACTGTTTGAATTACTAATTATTGAGTTCTACTGACAAATTCACGATACAGCTGTCAGTCAGAGGCTCGCCATTTAACTTCTACAAGTGCTGTTGACACGAAAGTTACATGGTCAGAACCAGCGCATATTTTCCTCCATTTTGATGTAATATTTATTGGTGCAGAGTGAAAATTATGGGAGTAGGAGCCAGTAAAAAAAACTTTTTCCAGGATAATCTCTTTTGACACACTCTAAGATGGCATAATGCACGGTAGCCCAGAATATTCCACGCAAAAGACACTCATTATAAATACACAAACTGACTCTGAAATCCTTATGACACTTGAACAAAGATTAACAGAAAACCATAAATGGTAGCAAAAAGCCAGTGAAGTTGTTGTAGGATGGGATGATGTAATGGTATGAGGGGGTTTTGGCGATAATATAGGCAACAAAGTTTTGAAAGAGTTGGAGCTTATGGAGGGATTTTGCAGGAAGCCGAAGAGGACAGATGGGGGGGGGGGGGGGGGGGGGGGGGGGGGGGGGTGATGGAGGGCTGAGTAAGTTAATGCTTCATAGATGGAAGAATGCGGACTGGGTGATGTTACTGATGTGGGATTGGAATAATAGTGTTCTGTCAAGGACTCTCACCCTGAACTGCTCCCCAGACCATTGTTGCCTAAAACACCCCAGTAATGTGTAATTGAACTAACTAACAGCACATTCTTTTTTGTGTAGCTTTGTGTACTTGGGCAAGAATTGGAGACTTGTTCCAAAAATTTTTAAAATACTTCCAGTGATGTTGTATTTCACCTACATTACTTCAAGAGCTCCAGGCTTGACTCATTCTAATTATTGCCATGGAGAAGAAACATTAGACTTATCCCACAAGCTTTCAAAGACTGATGATACCCCATTAAAGCACCAATTTGTACATTATACAGCCTTGGCTCAAGTTATTTATTCAAATAGTGTAGTGGAGATGTGGGTGTGGCTACACTGGTGCAGAAGGTCATCTAGAGGGTAGCCGTGTAAGAGTTTGACACACGGACACATTATCGTAAGCTTGTGGAAAAAATATCAGTATTCAAGACACAGGCCTGTTTTGTATAGTATTTGAAATAGGTATTATGTAAACATTTTTGTCCTGGGAGGCTACATTGAAATGATTATAGATGCAATCGATAAGGAACATTTTTTAAATGCTCACATTCAAGTGAGCATTTAAAACACAAATTCATTCATTCATTCATATGGTCATCTTCAGAAACCACTTTATCCTGGCCAGACAACTGGGAAGAAGATCAAACAGTATGAAACCCAAGGATCAAAAAATCTGCAGGAACTCTTTCTTCTCCTAGACAACCAGCAGTCTCTTTACCTTCCTCATGGATATGGGTTGCTTAAAACCACTAGATAAAATAAAATACAGTGATATACAAATGCAGGGTTTGATATGAAAAGCAGTTACTATGGTTGTGGGTAGATGATGAACATCTTCCATTAAGTGATCCAGCATACTTGGAAATATACACTGCCCTGTGAAAGTATCACCAGTTCCTCTGCTTGTGTGAGCTTTGGGAAGGGCCCATTTTAAGGTCCTTCGTGGTGAATAAATTAATAAATAAAAAGTAAAGTAAATTATTAACTGTGGTTCTTTCCCATGTGTACTTCCCCTTGCCATATACTGCTGCATGCAGATAACTCCTTCTCCCTTTCTCAAGATGTATTGCTTTGTTATTCACATGAAGATCTTCAGTAACTTCGTCCCTAGGTTTTCACATCTGTTCTCTGTAGTCAGTCACTTCCTTCGTGATGACCTTTTTCAGTATACCGAAATACGAACTTGCTTACATAATTTTCTGTCTAAGGTAGTGTTGCACGTTCTTGGTTCTCTCTTGAATTCTGAGCAGCGACGGAATGGATAAATGTCCTGATTTAAAGTTCTCTGCACAGCAGAATAGTATATGTGGTTAGGTGTTTTTATGGTGTTATGTACAAGATCCACAGTTTCCTTTTTAAATTTATGGCTTTTTTATCTTCTAATTAGAGCAGTTTTCTTTAATTAGCAGATGCTTGTCTGTGCCATATGCACTGATTAACATTCAGTGATGTCAATGTTTAGTTGATAAATTGCCCCACTCACTTTATCAAAATAATTATAATAGTCCAGTAGACCATATGGTACAGGCTTGATCTCACTGAATCACACTAAATAGCAAAGAGGACATTTTAAAACAAATGGACTGAGTTTGATGTGTTTGAATAAGCCACAAAATGCCTTCAGTTTTCAACAGAGCTGCTATTTCTACAAGCTGCCAAAACATTCTGCATTAAAACAGGACAGTGCCACATCGTTCATCATTTGATATAACCCATCTAGTTCATAAACATTCAGTAGTGTATTTGTAGCTAAGTTGTCCAAGTGTGAAGGTGACTATTTTAGCCTGAAGTGTTTGAAGTAACAAAAGCACAGCAAAGGAACATGAATTACACAGGCCCAATATTAAGCCAGAAAGTAATAAAGCATTCTTGATTTAACAATAAAATCTTGTGGATAAACTAAAGTGACAACAATATGATGGATGATTGCCAGATTACATTTGTAGAGACTAAATTACAAATTCATATTTTAATAAAGAAAATTAGTCATTTTTACTCTCATGCAGCACCAACCTTCCACTGTAGATGTGTGTGAAGAAAAACAAATGATAAATTATTATAACATGGTGATAAATGTTAAACAAGAGCAGGTTTGAATTTATTACACTGAGAAAGTTTATAAACATATATAATTTATTGATAATTTATAAATTTTACATGAAGTCCATTTTTACAGATCGTCAAATCAACTCAACTAATGCTAAATGTATTGTTTATCCTATTACTTACTTAATATATTATGTAAATATTTGCTCTATAACATGATAATCCCACCTACACTACCAGTCAAATTTTACTGCCTCAAAGTTTTCCAGTTTTTATTGAAAACGTCTCAGTATACTTTGAAATTAACGCATAGAAAGAAAATTGTGGCAGGTAAAAAAAACTGTAAATAATTCAAAAAGTAGCCACTTTTTGCAGACAGAACAGATATGATACACTCGTAACAATTTCAACGGTGGAAATCAGATATTGTTCTTGAAGTTCTTTCCAACATTGTTGCAGATGTTCCAGACTCCCCTAAAAAATAAAATTTTAATCCCAGGGGACTTATCCTGGTATATTAAAGGTTTAATAAAAATGTGTTGCACTTCTTGTTTGCTTTGCCTTCACCATACTGTCCAAGAAATGAAAAGTTCTGGTGTGTTTTGGGTAGAATATTTTCATCATATGACCAGAGACAAAGTGTGTTTTAAAGCTCTTTACAGTGAATTAATTTAAATTAAAAGCCTTTTAATGCCAGTGGCATAGTGATTAGCACATCTGCTTCACAGCAAGAAAGTCCTGGGCTTGGCAAGGGTGTTTTTTTCTGTGGAGTTTGCATATCTTCCCCATGCTTTTATGGGTTTCCATCAGGTACTCTGGTTTCCTTCCACACTTCAAAGATATGCACATTAGGCTAATTGGCTGCTCCAAATTGCCCCTATGTGTGAATGGTTGTATGTGTGTTGGTCCAGTGACGGCCTGGTGAGCTGTTCAGGATGCACCCTACCATCACCACTGTTGGCTGAGAGAGGCTCCAGCCTCCCTGTGACCCTAATAGCATTAAGTGGCATGGCAAATGAGTGAGTGTGAGATGTTAAAAGCATAGCATTTGCTCTTTGAATGAGTAATGAGGTACATAATTGCTACCATGGCAACAACTACCAATATGTTACCAATGATGTCAAGTGTGAAAAAAAAATTATGATCCTTAATAACAGTCCCCAACAAAAATACCATACAATTACTCATCAGAACACGAACATAAAAGCCACAGTTTATATGGTTTAGTGGCTAACGGTGGAATTCTGCAGTTTTGCCAGTTGAACTGAGATATCAGTCTGAATTTAAATCATGTTATTGCAATAAATGTCCATCAGATGTCACCGTGGCTCCATTCCAGATAAAAGCTAACCACACCTTATTCAGAGGAGTGCAGTCTACACAGAAAGCTATTAGCAGAATGAACTGTGATAGTCAGTGTAGAACTGGGCCAAAAAAGTGTCTGAATACAAGATTAAAATCATTACATGCCTGTAAAGAGTGAAACAGGCAGCACGGTGAGGGTTACGTACTTTGACTTCGATGTTACATTTGACACCTTTGTTGTTGTTGTGGGAGAAACTTGGGCTGATGTAAATGGATGAATCCCTCATATCATGACTCACAGCCATGTCTTTGAAGAGAACTATGAACAGGTTCTCACCATTGGAGTGTATTAGCTGCCTTCCTATGGTGTCCGTATGCAACTATCATCATGTCATCGACAGAAATTCTCTTATGCAGCCATGAGGAAAGATTCTGAAAAATGAGATGGGGGTGCCCTTCAGGAGGCCTAACCCTCTCAATCCTCTGTCACAAACTGTGGTGTGGATGTAGATGTGGTTAAGATTTACAAGTAACTAAGGGTGCACTTGGTTGAATTTAACGGACTACTAGTACGAGCCATTATTGTTTGAGGAGACCAATCTTTCTGATTATGCAGATCACTCTCGTGGCTACTGTATCACTCTGTCTTAGCTAATGCAATTTTCTAGGCAGTAGTGTGTAGGGGCAGCAGCATTAAAATTGCTGCACAAAAGCTCAATAAACTGAAAAGCCTGGATGTGCCATAGATATTAAACTGAACTCCAAACAAAGCTTCAAAATATAAGTGTCCTAAACATTTACTGTAATAACGGTTTGCTTTGTGATGTCGTTACACTGTTGTTCAAACAGTGTTCTCAGTTAAACAAAACCTAATATCATGGGAACATGTTTATTTTCCTTTATTCCTTTCTTTTCCTTATTTCTGTTATTTATATTCTCAGAACACAGGGAAAACCTGAGAGATCGAGCATGTTTAGAAGCAAAAGTTCTTAGAAGCCTAATATTTAGAAGATGCTTTGCAAAAGCAGACTTATTAGCATCGCTACTGTTCTCTGTATCACTCTGATAAATAAGAGTACAATATTTAGCAACATGCTGATGCATCCAAGCAGTGCTGTATCTTTTAGACTTCGGGACATACTATTACAGGAACAATATCAGTGGGGTGGGGAAATGTGGCCTGGTGTAATCATTGTATTTAATGACATGGAACATTAAATTCAAGTTGGTTTTTAATATAACTTAAGGTATTTCCACTATATACTATAATTTCCTTAACAGCCTCTTATTTTGTTCTATCTTTTGAAGGTTATAGGACAAGACAACCAAAAAAACCATCCTAGCAATCAAAAAACCAACCATGCAGGCAACCAAATCAACCATCCAACAAACCAACCATCGAACCA
>JAOUQZ010000028.1:17138616-17152307 GCA_028564935.1 Neosilurus hyrtlii | reverse complement strand
CAGCTGACTCAGTGCAAGAGCGGGGTACACCCTGAACAGCTCGCCAAACCATTGCAGGGCCAACACACATACAACCATTCACACTCACTTGCACACCTAGGGGCAATTTGGAACAGCAAGTTAGCCTACTGTGCATGTTTTTGAACTGTGGGAGAAAAGTGGAGCACCCAGAGGAAACCCATGCAAGCACAAGGAGAACGTGCAAACTCCACACAGAAATGCCTGTGCCCAGAAATTTAACCCAGAAATTCTTGCTGTGAGACAGACATACTAACCACTGTGCAACCATGCCACGTGAAACCACAAATTAATGAAGATAGCCCCATCTTGTAAAACCTTTACTAAGAACAGACATGGAAGACTTCTTCCAAAATATTTTTAAAAACATTTTCTCACGGAAAGCTTGACCAAATCAAGAAATACTTACATTTAAAAAATATGCTTATTTGGTGCATCTGTAATAAAAGCTTATGTTTAAATTGTGACAACAGAAATGATAAAGTATCAGAACTAGATGGCAAAAAGCAAAAAAATATTATCATAAATAAAGTTGTTGTTTGAGCACTGAAAGAGTGCTTGTTGTTCATCAAAGCGACAGAGAGAACTTCCACTGTATCACTGTGTCGCTCCGCTTAAAACTCACCTGGTACTGTCCATAAACACAGATTGCAGCTTGAATGCTGGCAACAGCAGCTTAAAGACAACAATGCTAAGGAATCCATAAAATCATTGTACAGCATTCTGAAAAACAATAGACTACAACCAAAGAAGGACTGGTACATCAAAGAATAATGAATACAAAGTTTGATAAGTATTGGAAAAGTTTTCCTTGAGATATTACCAGGAACAAAAATGGGTGGAAGAGGAAAAAAAAGTGCATAAAGCACATTATTAATAAAAACTGGCAAATTACAATACGTTACTGTCAGAGGTGTGTTATTTGAAAAAAAAATGAATCAAATCATTCTGACCAGTTTCGAGAATTCAACAGCACTGTGTCATAAAACAGATATTGCTGACTATATTCTATTAAATCCACTTTCCACTCAGCGTTGTTTATATTGAACCTGTGTAGATGTTTCTCACTTCTCACCCGCTGAACAATATATTTCAAGGCACATGCAAACAGCATGTACATTAACAGAATTTAGTACTTAAATAACAAGTTTCTCTTGTTTGTAATGGCTGTTTTTATTTCTTTAACTTGCATAGCTCCTATCTGTGATAGGTTCTACATCACACTTGAATCAGATTTGCACCATCACCTCCAGGTTCAGTGGCAAAACATTCATTACCATAAACCTTGATCTTGAAGTAGGCTGGGAATCGGCTTCTCTCAAATGTAACATGCTCTGATCTGTTTAGATTCAACTACAGTGATGGAGAGATGAAAGGATGGACAGGACATTCTCCTACTCAGTCTCCTTGTCCAACACAAGATCTGCATGCTAACATGTACGCTGCGGAGTCAAACAGGTCAAGCTTACACCCCAGGTGCATTTGAAGTGGTGCAATTCTGCACAGAGATTAGTGATGAACGACTGGACGAAGATGAAAAACCATTAGAGCTTAGATTCAACATGCGGTTGGCTCTGAATTCCAAAAAGGGCTCCTCCATTTTAAAGCGGGACACCAATTTCTTTTTTCATGTCATGCTTTAAAGGTGTGACCTTGTTTAATTTTCATTAGCAAAAAGAGGATTTCATTTCATATGTTGCATCACTTCAGACGTTGATAGAAAAAGCTCATTACTTGACTGCTAATAAAACCACCTCTTGTTTCCTTGATCTGTCTTTCAAATGGCAGTGTCCATCACTATTCTCTATGCTACCAGACATTTCCATTAGGCCTTTCTAAATATACAGCACTCACACAAATGTGCCTCGTCATCACTATTTCTTCCTTTGTTATTTGTTTTTTGAAGGCCGCGTATAGCTGAAAGCTGGGAATGGCCACATTTAAAACAGTATGCATGCTACATTTGCACAAAATCATTTCTTTGACACAAGCAATTTATGATGTATTGGTTAAACATTATAGAAAGGCAAAACTCCTAAACTCCTTATACGTCTTTCCAGATATCATTAACTCAGGCAACTAATAACACCCAGCTACTGCATGCAAGTCATTTCAGTAACTCGGCTCTGCTCCAGAGCTTGCTGATTTGAATCCCAGTCCATGTGTAGCTCTCTGCGCATACACTGCTTCCATTTGGTCATTTATGAGCTCAGCAAAAAACCTATCACATGACTGATGGATCAATCCAAGCTGTCACAGGTGGAGCCAGGGATACAATTTATTGCTGCAGGCCCTGCCAGAGTAATTAAGGCTGAGTCAAAGGGAAATGAGAAAGGCCGAACCAGTGGGGAATCTTAGAGCTTCTCATTTCTACTCTCAGTGCATCCGATTGAGAAGGAACACGTCAGTCAAAAAGGCACATTTTGACATCAAAGCAAAGCTAAAGTTGTTGTTCAGGTGTTTTTTTTTTTAATAATTATACTATTTAAAGGCAAGCGAATGCTGCATGGAAAAAAGTAGTGTGATTAAACAATCTAATAATGTCATTAATTAATTCTGAATATACCAATTAGATTTTGAATGTCACAGCCAAGTCAGAGCTCCTAAAACTAGGCATATGCACATCACCAGAAGAGAACAAGGAACACACATTACAAAAGCAATTAGCCTTTTTTTAATCTTACATTGCATTGAAAATTTACATAATAGATTCATACATTTTACAAATAATTTTTCCATAAAAATATATTTCTTTACAAAAAACCCCCTTTTTTTTTTTTTTTTTTTTTAATACCTATTCTTAATGCATTAACATAGAGGGAGTCCCCATCTGTACTGCAAATATTCATCTTTTCGATTGGAAAGAGTCTCTTTCCTGATTGTTTGGGTGTCTTCTTTTATTGCAGTCTTACAGAAAAGAAAGGGGGCCGATCGGCTCATGGTGCGAGGAGTTAATACCTCTTGAAAAGAAGTTCTGGGGCGGGACAAAGGATGTCCAAATATTTTTGGATACACAAATTTCAAATTTCAGTTTGTAGAAAAAAGACTGACAGACAAAAGACAGAACAATGAGAAGAAGGGAAAGCAGCAGACCTGGCTCATGTGTTTTTCTTTTGGTAGGCACTGTGTAAAAACCAACCATGTTGGAAAACACAACAATTTATTAAGCTACAATGATAAGAAGCTCTGGAAGTGTACAGTGTATATGAGGTGCAGTGCTGCAGATTCCCTGTGCCTGATGCTGAGCAAAAACAGATGCTCTGAAGATCACAGATTGATTTGTTAGATTTGGAGACTTTTGGACAGTCATGTCAGAATCAGCTCCCTGAAGTCTGCAACTTTCTCAACAGTGTATTTTGTATGTAATGCTGAAATCTATTGAATCACTAGTATGGCATGTTGGTCAGGGAGAATGTGATGAGAGGTACAGTACATTAGAAGGCACTGGAATGAATCTCACAGCTTGAGAGGGCCTGGAAGCACAGAACTGAGGTAGTCTGACCCTGCTGCAATCACATAATGCAAGGACACTGAGAAAAACTGTACTCTAATTGGCCTACTGTACTCTAATTGGGCTACAATGTCTGCATTGATACAGAAAACTATTATCAGAGAAATTACATCACGGTTATGTATTTCTTACCAAACAGATTTAAACCAGATCAGAGTAAGCTAAGCACAATTTAAGAACTGATTATCTATCAAAACCACCAGTGGCTGGTCAAGTTGCCCTTAATGAATATTCATACCATGTCAATGTCAGACTGAATCGGAACAGTGCTCCATTGCCCATATGAACTTGATAAACACGTCACACTGCTGCCACAATACATATTTAACACATGCATGCTAATTAACGTTAATGTAATTCGTGTTTGTATAAAAATCTAGATACAAATGCCAAGTGCATTTCATTTTATACAAATTTAATACCAACAACTGCAATCATACAAATGGAATGATGTAAATGAGCAAATGATCCAACTGTAAATATAATTATTTGATAACATGATGGAGCACAATGACACTTTCTTACTGAAAGAACAATCAGGACAACAAACTCATAACATCATCTGCAGACTTCAGGTCCAAAATGCTGACATCTGTCCGAGAGGTCATAGTGTTGTGAACCAACACAGAAAACTCAACTGAGAAACAAGAGCAGATGGAAAAAAGGAGGAGGTAAAGAAAACCAGTGCTCCACAGATAAAATATCAGCCTTTGACACATTTGCTTTCTCACTGTAGCACATCATACATCTCACAGTTCACCTCAACATTCAAACAAAGATACAAACTTACACAGTGAAAACTAAAGCTAAAGGGGAATGTTCATTAAACCACCGAGAAAAAAAGTTGCCATTATCACCAAAGAATGAACCAACCAATATTTATTTTTTTCACTATGAACAGCACACTTTATAATTTCTTCATAAACTCTCAGTAATTGCTTTCAGCCTTCAGTATCTCCCATGTGGTACATAGCACAAAAATATAGATGGTGGCTGATCCTTGTATATATGCAATTGGATTTACAGATCCCTTTTCCTTAAAAAAAGACCCAGTTGAGTGTGAAGAAGCACTCACAGAGTGCAAACGGAATAGCCGTCAAACTCTCCACACTTTCTGCTGTGAAGAATGAAGCTTTTTAGGTTTTTAAGGGGCAGACTAGGAAAAAAAAGAACACCATTAATAGGTATACCCATCATTATATTCCATGTCCTCTGTAGATGCACATGGTCAAATCACAGTTCCTGAAGAGTGTGCTTTAAATATCACAGGAAGTAACAGTGCATCCACTGGACGTTCTCTGCCAGTCTCAATGAAATTCAGCCCTGCCTGGGACACCATAATATCCAGTGGGTTTGTTAAAAAAAGATAAAAGCTTGGTAAAAAGACCAAAAAAAACAAAAAAAAAAAAACCCAAAAAACCCCAAAATCCCCCAAAACAAAAAAACAAAGAGAAAACATTGTTGTGTATGATGGTCCTCATTATACCATTGTGCAGACTGTGTTTAGATTGGGGTCGAAACGGACTGCTTTGCCCTCCACTGACTTTGCGTTGGTGTTGTACATGGGGTTCTCAAAAGCAGCCTGCCCATTGTTGTTCTCGTGCACTGCACAACCTGTGTACTGAGTTTTAGGAGTAGTCCTTTAAAAAGACAATAAAGGAAGCAAACAAGTGAATTAATAGCAGAAAATAAAGATTATCAAATGATCACAAATATGCACTTTAGCTATTAGTTATATTTAAACACTGATAAGAGTGCAACACACTTAACTGGTAATGCACATAACTGAAAGCATTCTTCGTCAGTCACTGTGTGGTGCATTATTATACCCCAAGCTACTTCTGAAATGAGTGTATTCTGTTATATGGATTATTTTATATTCAGCTGAAATATTTTTCCATTAATGGAAATGAGAGGTTGGGATGAAAAGACAACCTTTGATTGTCTGAAATTTGGAGCCAACAACTGAAATGTAATGTAATGCGATGTAATATAATATAATGTAATGTAATAGAAGAAATGGATATAACCATTTTCTTGGCAGACTTACCTCTGTTTGTAGAGGTAAAAGCCAAAGCCTGCAAAAATCAGGGCAAAAAAAGGCACAAGGATTGCTATGGCCACAGAGCTACTGTTTGTACCATGCGGTGGATTTGACAAGTTATTACTTTCCGACATGTTCAAACCTGTGGGAGGTGAAAATAGAAAAATAGGATCAAAACACTCTCATAGCTTTGCTCACACAATAAAACACAGAACAAAACTTCTCCAGTAAGCTGAGGGATAAGGAGAGAGGCATTGTTCTGTAGTTGTTGAGAGTAAGTCTTTTCTCCAAACAGCAACTTTGCAATGAGGAAAATAGCTCCTGCGTTCTCTAGTGCTCTGACCTAATTATCATAAACCTTCTGGGTGTTTCGCTCTCTGAACTGCAAAAAGACCACACAGGCAACTTTAGGTTTAGATTTTTTTGTATGTATTTTAAGATGCCCACTAGTCTTAATATAGGCCAGGGGTATGTAACTAAAATGTGCAAAGGTTCTGATAAATTCCTTCCTTACAGTGAATCAGTTTAAGCCTCTTTCACTAATAGCCTGAAAAGTTTTTTTTGGCCATAGCAGGGCTACAACAGAAGGGACTGACAGGTTTGGGTGAGGTAGATTTAAAAGTTGTGATCACATATAAAATGTGTTTTATGTCTGTCATGGAAAAAAATAGCTCAGGTCTGTCTAAGGCAAATTGTATGATGTTCATACAAAAGTTATTCGATTGTTGCAAGACAGAAAAAATCCTTACAATATTCTTATGATACTCAGTAGATGGATGACCACCATACATACATATATCATGACATACATATGCACAACCTAACACCACTGTAAAAATGTGGGTTCAACGTAGGGCAATCACAAAAATATAAGAAAACGGTACGATTCCATCAGAGCATCTTAAGAGGTTAGTGGAGATTCATGCTACGACTTTTGACTCCAGTTGACTTTACAAGATCTGTCAACAGACCAGAAAGGGTAAGCCAAATGAATTGTCTATAAAAACCTGTAAAAACCCTTCCTTGTCCAACCCTTTATCTAGCTGCTGTCTAGCTAGTTTGTTTTCAATGAGCTGCATTCAGCTAAGTAATTTACATAAACGCCATGTGACTGGATAAACCACAACAGATACAGAAGCCAAGCAGATTAATTTTCACAAAACTAGGAGAGCTGAACTACAGCCATTTCTTCTCTCCAAAGTTTGAACACCTCTTCTACAATATATTTTCAAGCATTCGGTCTGCTGAAGTACTAATGAACAGTAAAGAAACATTAATGTTTGTAAGGAGTGCATTTCTTTATTTTCTCTGACACATTCATCTGAGATTCTCACCAGAGTGTTGCAGGGTGCACATGGCTGACTTGTGGCTAAGGAACCATAACATATTACAATATTTAACAATTCAATCATATTAAACCTTTACAAAAAGCAGTCATGAAAACAATCCTAATTTCCCTGAAGCACCTCTCAGCCATAACACTCAGAGAACCGAGTGATCATCTCTTCAACTAGTGCTCTGAATTCATAAACAGTGAAAGTGCAGACAAGAGTGCACTCCAAATACAAGGCTTTAGAATCGAGAAGTTGCAGTAGTAATAATAATAGATACAGAGATTAGAACTGTCCCAGAATATAACTACATATCACAATATTAAATAAAAATAGAGTAAAATGAAATATAAGTATGATACTTTACCCAGCCTTTGTAGGCCAAACTGGCCATAGTCTTTACCCTGTATAAAGCCTTGAAAGACATAGGTGGTACCATCAGGTTCTGGAGATACCTGCATACAGGTTGTAAAAAAGATGGTTCTATAAAAAAAAGCGAACTCCAGGGAAATGGCAGCAATTTGTTTTACTTAATGACAGTTACTGTCTGATTAAACATCTGTTCTGATATAGAATACTGTATAGCAGACGTTTCCAGCCCTGGTCCAGGTCCAGGAGGGATCCCCTGTACTGCACATTTTAGTGTTTTTTTTTCTGCTCCCAACACACCTGATTGCACTAATAAGCTTATAAACAGCACTTGCTAATTTGGAGTGGGTGTAATTAGAGTAGGGATAATGAAAATGTGCTGGACACGGGGTTCTCCAGGCTTGGGTTGGGATCATCTTCAGTATAATTAAATATTTCTTAAATATCAGACAGAACCTTACAATAATACATTTATGGTCAAAAACACAGATGCACGTTTCAGTATGTAATGATTTTTAATGCAGGGCTCTTACAAAACCATCCAGTGACCACTGTTCCTCCTTCATTCTGGTTAGTGTAGTAGTAGAGGATGCTTGAACATCATATACAAGCAGCATCAACCTTGCTTCTTGGCTCTTGTAAACACCTGTATCCAGAGATATGGAAAAATCAGACATCTAAATACTTGCAATCACTGCAGCTGCAGTACTATTACCGCATCTGGTTTCTTCTCCTGTGGCACTCTGTTATCAACTCACTACAGCTATTAAAGTCATGTTGCAAACGGCAACTCGACTCACACGCACCTGCTTTAATAGAGTTCCTTACATTTACTGCAATCATAAAGGCCTTTGGATTCCACTGCTTCTGTCAAGGTGACCAATATAATCTCTTGCATCTCTTACATCAGCGGTTCACAACACTTTTCTTTACCCATATGTTTACCATTGTAAACTTAGGCAATCGCCACTTATGCAATTACATAATGATAAAACAAACCTCATAATTTACTCTGTGACATAAAGTATCTTTATTACATTTTAATATATTCACTTCTAAAATTAAAATGCAGTAGCAGCACAGAACAGTGAATTGTTCAGCTGAAGTAGTGAACCTAACCTCTCAGTACATGGAGGAGACCTGTGAAAAATTAATGATATACAAACTTCAGAATACATTACTCTCAAGTTTTCCTTATAGTGTTAGGAAACAATTTCTCTGTGTTATGGTTTTTGTTTTTATTTCACTGTCATCGTTATAATATTTCAACAGATTCACTGCTAAAATAATATGCAGTAGCAGCATAGAACAGTGACTTTTTTAATGAAATGAAGTAACTGCTTAATACTCAGCTCTCTGTTTACATTGCTAGCTTACTGATGTGTATACTGCAGGATTCATGTTACACATACCCTTATCCTCAACAATATGTATTTTTATAATTTCCTCTAGTATTTTTTAAATAAGTGAATAAACCTTTAATGTAAATGTTAATTTTGTTGTTTTTGTCATATAAATGAACCCAACTCATCTACATTTAACTCATTCAAATTATCACACCACTTAAAACCAAGAGGACTTTGTAAACTCCATTGATCTTTGGTGTTGCCCTGTGGGGGTCGGGCCCCCTTGGTTAGGAATCACTGTCTTACACTGCATTCTCTGAAATTTAGTATAATCACAATGTGACTATTTTGACTATATACACATGTAAGAGCAGTGGTCCATATAATTACTGGTAACAGGGTGTTCAGTTGCATGCACAGCAAACGGCTGTGATTCATTAAAGAATGCAAAGGATGTCAGAGTCGTCTGTGACGGTAGTCCCAGAAATGCAAATCAGAAAGGTGAGAGATTATGTTTAAAGATGGTGGAAAATGGCAAAGTTCTCTCCAATAGCATGAATATTTCATTTAAACACAGCAGAGGAGACGGTTCAACTTTTTTGAACTGAGGCATTTAAATAGGGTGATTAAGGGCAAAGAAAACATGTCCTGCTTTAAAACAAATAAATAAATAAATAAATAAATTCAACAAGGCACAATTCTATGCGGACATGTTAGGTGCTGCACTAGAAACAAAAACAACAACAGCAAAAAACATTTACTCGGCTAATTATCAGTTCTTATAGTTTATTATAATTTGATATGTTAAAGGCTGACAAATGTGTATAGTTTAACTACTTATAGTTTAATTAAATCCATAATAACTGGCACCCCATATAAAATCAGCAAACCATTTGTTGCTAAATTATCATGATCCTTACCATGTGCCTTTCTGTGGAGAGTATAAGAGCACAGGGTTTGCATGTCTAAT
Organism: Neosilurus hyrtlii; assembly: GCA_028564935.1. NCBI lineage: Eukaryota > Metazoa > Chordata > Actinopteri > Siluriformes > Plotosidae > Neosilurus > Neosilurus hyrtlii. Next base: position 17,142,718 of record JAOUQZ010000028.1, on the reverse strand, counting down.
GTGGCGGGATAACACTTGTAGAGGAATACATTTTCAACTGCTTTAGAATTTGAATGATGCTCTTAGCTGTACTTCTACCTGCTTATGCATTTTTATATCCAATTCCCTTACTGGATTTTCCCATGGCGACAGATGACAAAGAAATTTTACATGTGGGAGATCTAGTGCTTATACTCAAGGGCATATATAGAGTTCATTGACACTATAAAATTTTAATATAAAAAAACTGTTTTCATTCCAAGGAAAAACATTTTATTGGCTTTTTAAAAAAATTATTATTCATTAGGGGTGTCAGTAGTTTGGCCACAGATGATTTTTGAAATACAAACAAATAGATTGGGCAAGTTTGATAATAATACTTTTTTTCTGTATATCCTGTTTATTTCCTGAAAGCTTTTCTCAAACTATATTTTTTTCTAATTCAAAAATGACAATTATAAATGTATGTGTTTAACAATCATTTGAATTGATAGACAGCCCTACCTGAAAGCAGCAGCTCCATGTTGCTACTACTTAGTGTGACATTAACTCGACCAGTGGTTTTATTAAAGCTTGTGATACTCAGAGTCATTGGTTGCTTTCTTCCCTTGTAGTTATATGAGCCCTTCCATATGTAGTTTGGAGCAAATACATCATCGGGGACTGAGAGAACAAACAACCAAGGAAAGAGGATTATTTATTAAGCTTAAACAAAAATCAAGCAATTTATGCCACTGTGCATACAAACAGAACAAGTCATCTAAAGGGAAGCCTTGTGGGGAAAAAAATTATTATTCTATTTGTTTAAAATAGATATTTGCATATTATATAAAAGTTTAATAATCCATGCAAACCTCAAAGCTACAATTTAAATAGTGCCCCATAACACAAAGCTGGTGTTCCCCTAAATTCGAGTGAATACATAAATAATCTTAAACCCAACATCCATGCATGCACAGTCAAAAGTTTCAGAACCATATATTTTAGCATTTATTGTTTAAAATCAAATTTTAAATTAAATTGTTTAAAATCAAATTTTATAATCTAAACAAGCAATATGTATAACTGAATCAACAAGTTGGCTAGACCTTAAGCCAGCTAAGTTTAACAAAGAGATCTTTGCTAATCTGTGATTGTAGTCATTGCCTGCACTTGCAAGTTACAGGTATACAGGAGCTTATAACATGTATAAATCATATATGGTGAAGGGTGTTTATTAGGAAATATTCAAATATTGATGTCTAATCTTGTTTTTATTTATATCTGGAAATAAAAGTGACTTAATGGCAAGTAAACATGAAAATGAACCTGGTTTTACTCATTAAACAAAAGATATGTGTTTTCAAACTGAGGAAAAAGTTAGGACACCTGACACCCTAATAGCTAATGTTACCCCTGTTGGCTGAAATAATTTCAGTGAAACACTTCTTGTAGCCATCTACCAGTCACTGACATCGGTCTGAGGAAAGTTTGCTCCACTCCTTAATTCAGAATTCTTTCAGCTGTGAGAAGTTTGAGGGGTTTCCTGCAGGTACACACCGTTTCATGTCAGCCCCCCACAGCATCTCAATGGGATTAAGATGTGGGCATTGACTCGGCCATTCCATCACTCTCCGTTTCTCAGTTTTCAGACAGTGGATTTACTGGTATGTTCGGGGTCATTGCCATGTTGCAGATCCAGTTCCTCTTCAGCTTTAATTTTCGTTTTTTTTTTTTTATATAGATGGTCTCACATGTTCTTCAAGCATCCTTTGATATATGACAGAGACGAAGAAACTGCTCGAATTTGTATATTTTTTTTCCTTGTGTTTTTAGCGCTATTTTCGCTAACTTTTCTGGGAACATGCCACGCGGTGATCACTTACAACAAACAGACTCTTCTGGATATCCGAGAATATCCACAATCTCGAAACCCACCAACAGACTTTTTAATGAATGAAGGTGGCTTACCCTGGCTACCTGCACAGAAACAATGTCGATGAAAAAGGGGAAAAGAGCTGGAGTCCTGGTCAGGCTTGAAGAGCAGATAACACGGTACCCCGCTTCCAAAGTTTGGAAAACAAGCTGGATGAACTATAGGCCAGGATGACCTTCCACTGGGACATTATTATTATTATTATTGATATTCTGTATTAATCCCACAAGGGAAATTATTGCCTCTGCATTTAACCCATTCAAAGTTAGCACACACACATGTAAACAGTGAGCACACACATTCGGAGCAGTGGGCTGCCAATCACATTGTGGGTGCCCGGAGAGCGGTTGGGGGATAGGTGCCTTGCTCAAGGCACTTTAGCCATGCATGTGGAGGAAGAGAAGGTGCAACTCCCCCATCGCCACACATTTTTCCTGCTGGTTCGGGATTCAAACCAATGACCTTTTGGTCCTAAAGCCACTTCTCTAACCTTTAGGCTACAGCTGCCCCCAAGCGACTGCAATGTCTTTATTTTTACGGCGACATGGCTGGACCCCTCATTCCCCGACTTGGCTATTGTTCCTGAGGGCCTCTCCATTCACCGCCAGAGGAATCGGGAAAGTGTAGGGGAGGCTGTGTGTGAATTATGACTAACAAGTGGTGGTGTATGGATGTAAAAAGAGTCTTGTTAGGGTTCTCTTCTGATCTTGAACACCTCATGGTCAAATTTAGACCTTTTTTATCTGTTCAGCAGTGTTCTGTATATAAACATATAACACATAACAGTGTTCACTGTTTATATTCCCCCTCACGCGGACACCATGCGGGCACTGGACGAACTGAATGAGGTTATCGACCGGCAGGAAGCACTACACCCAGAAGCTGCTTCTATCGTGGCTAGGGACTTTAAGAATGTGAAACTGAAGATAGTTCTGCCGAAGTACTACCAGCACGTAGCCTTTCCAATGCGTGGCCATAACTGTCTGGACTTTGTTTACACTCCGCTTTAAGAAGCCTACAAATCCCACCCTGACCAGCCTTTGGCAAATCAGATCAACCCTCTTGTAGTCAAAGTTCATATCACATCTTCACTGCCTGCTGCATTCGACCCATTTCAGTTCGCCTACGGATCAAACAGATTCACAGATGATGCAATAGTGCTGGCTCTGCACACTGCTCTCTCTCACCTGGACCACAAGAACACTTGTATGCGGATGCTGTTTATTGACTACAACTCCGCTTTCAACACCATAATTCCATTCGGGCTTATCATGAAGCTCCGGGATCTCTGCATCAGTGTCTCCTTATCTAACTGGATCCTGGACTTCTTGACGGGCAGACAACAGGTGGTGCGTGTCACCAGTGTGACATCCTTCACACTGACGCTCAGCACCTGTCCCCCCCAGGGATGTGTGCTCAGCCCCATGCTGTATACCTTGTCCACTCACGACTGTATGTCTACAAGGCTCCAACACCACCAAGACAACACCATCATCGGCTGCATTTCAGATGACATTGTGTCAACTTACAGAGCAGAGTTGAGAGCACTGGCATCATGGTGCTGGGAAAAAAACCTGCTGCTCAACATCAGCAAGACCAAGAAGCCCATCATGGACTACAGGAGACTGTGGGCTGGAGGACTCACACCTGTCCACATCGAGGAAATGGAAGTGGAGAGAGTCAGTTGCTTGAGATTCCTGGGGATCAACTTCAGTGAGGATCTGAGCTGGTCACATCACCTGGGTGTGATCATAAAAGCAGCGAGAGAACGGCTCTTCTTTGTTTGGCGGCTGAGGAGGTTTGGCATGGACTTCAAAATACTCACCAACTTTTAAAGGTGCACTATCGAGAGTATACTGTATGGCTGCATCACTACTTGGTATGGCAGCTGTAATGCTCTGCACCGCAAACCTCTACAGAGTGTGGTCAGATCAGCACAGCGCATCACCAGGACTGAGCTGCCAGCCATTCAGGACCTTTACACAGCGCTGTAGGAGGAAGCCCCAGTGGATCCTCTCTGATCCCAGCCACTCCAGCCACACTCTCTTCACGTTCCTGCCGTGAGACAGTTTCTACCTACAAGCCATCAAGCTACTGAACTGTGATGAACTACTGAACAAATTGCACTCAATATTTCTTTTCATATAATATATTTATTCCTATATATATATATATATATATATATATATATATATATATATATATATA
>JAOUQZ010000028.1:17124731-17138516 GCA_028564935.1 Neosilurus hyrtlii | reverse complement strand
TATATATATATATATATATATATATATATATATATATATTTTTTTTTTTTTAGTTTATATGTAATTTTTTCATTATATAGTTTTTATTTTTTACTTTATATTTCATTGCGGGTAGTGATGTTACTTGCATATGACAAATAAACTTGAAGCTTGAATATGGTGGATTCTATGATTGCTAGCTGGCCAGGTCCTGCTGCAGCAAAGCATTCCCAAACAATGACACTTCCACCTCCATGCTTCACAGTTGGTATGAGGTTCTTTTCCTGAAATTATGTATTTGGTTTACACCAAACATGTCATCTGTTCTGGTATTCGACTGGTGTCAGTTGTTTTGAATGTCCTGCGCTTGTATTGCACTGTTTTTCCGGCAGTGGAATGGCTGATCTTTTTAAATCCCATACCAGATTCATAAGTTGCAGCAATTTTCTTTCTGAGGGCCTCAGACAGCGCTTTCAAACTCATAATGGTACTCTCACTTCAAAAGTCAGGACCACACCAAACTGAATGTCTGAGGTTTAAATAGGGCAAGCCTCCTTCAAAATGCTGAGTAATATGTTCTAATCAGGTACACCTGCTTATTAAATATTAAAATCCATAAAATCTATATTTAATATCCATATGTCCAAATATGTAAAAAACACCCACACAATCTTTCAGAGGGTGTCCTAATTTTTTTTACATGAATGTGTATAGTATATAGTAAATATAGTATATGCATGTGAACATTAACAGTTTTAATCTGAATAACAGTTCAAGTTAGTTCTGATTATTTCTGATTCTGATTAATTGATTAATTAATTAATTAATTTTACAGTGGTTCAAGTCTTTAATAAAAATTATGTAGGCTAGTTAATGTTGGTAAAGTTTTGTGAAAAAAAAGAAAAAATGCATTTAAAAATTCTATTCTGATTGTGGTAAAGGGACATCGTGGACAATTTGACAGCCAGTATGATATTATACATTGAACTGATTGGTCTTATGTTCTACTTTTTGGTCAAAGTATAGCATTTATTTACTGTGTCAGGAAATCACACTTAGCTCACAGGGTTTTATACAACTTTAAGCCGACTGACTGGTTTGTTTTTGTACTTGCTCCTATCAAAGGTCTTTGCGGACAGATTTAGGTTTCCTTATTCACTTGCTAGTCTGTATGATTTTAATTGGTCTGTGGCAAGAATATTGAACAAGCTGCAATACAACATAAAAAAGTCCAGGTGTTAACATTTCTTGATGCCTTGTAAATCCATTCTGGATAGAATAAGAACAGTGAGTACTCAAAAACACTCCAAAAGTGTGCTAAATTAGAATGCTCCGTTTAATAACACTTTATTCATTAAGACACAAATCTAAAAGAACCGCTGATTATCTCTCACACTATATAAATGGCTCTGATCCCAGAGCACTTGAGAACAGCTGCATCATGCATGCCAAAACTTTGCAAATGATCAGCTGCATGTTTTTCTTCCTTTTTCCCTGATTTGGCTCACAGAGCACATACGTGTTTGATCTTTGCTGTGCCTGATGAAGGTCAGGCAAAAAAGGAGGAGGATTATCACCCAGCTCCAAAAGAGTTTGTGAGTGGTCCGACAGCCAGGCCACTTTAATATCAAACTGAGTGGAACCACTGTCCTACTTATTAGCTGCTTCTTCCTCAAGAGGACTTCTTTCTAGAATACATCAAGGATAGCGGTGCACTGGACAGCTGAAGCACTGTAATATTAAGTTGTTATTTTACTGTTCAATGGAAGCAGGCTTAAATCTGTAGCCTTTAAAATGTAATGCAGCACAAAATGTCTTTTATCTCACTTTAATGTATACGTACCATTTAGCTTGGGACTCGGGGTACCAGGGACTGGCTTAACGGGCTTCTCTGATAGCTTGGAGCCAGCTAGAATGTACATAAATAAATGTATTAGTTGAGATTTAATTTTCTTATGCTTTATATCCCAATGTACACACACACAGATAGTAGTGGTATAATACTGGCAGCGCTCCTAGAATCCTGTGTATTGCAATGTGGGCAATATCATCTAGAAAAGGCTACTCTCATATCTTTCCGTCTTGCAAAATAAAAACTTATCAGTGAACTGCAGAAATCATGGAAGGTGACACTGCCAGTACATCAAATATTACTACAAACATGCAAAGACTTTCTCCAGCCTGCGACAGAAGCATATAAAAAAGAGGAGAAGAGGGTGATTAAAATGAATGGACTCAGCGCAAAACTGGGCGGGACTCCGTGAACTGAATCTTTTATTTTGGCAGCCTTTCACATCTGTTTGTGTGCAGTAATTATGAGGAAACCTGCAGTGTGCAGCTGTGTGCCCACACAGCAGTACAGGCAGGGTGCCATGGAGGCAATGAAGAAAAATCACAGTGCACTGCAGGCACCATCCTCAGCACACCTTCTTTCTTACCCACACATAACACAAATGTTTACTTTAATGGCCAGTGTATGGGTAAGTGTAAACGTCTAACTGCATGAGCAACATCTGTAAACACAATACTTGGGAATCAAAAAAGGCATCAATTAGTCACTGGGATATGGTGTACATCAGGGTAAAATATGGTTATCTGGTTGGAAATAATAAGATACATAAGATAATACTTTATTAATCCCCAGTGGGGAAGTTTCCATGTTACTTCAGCAGAATGACATGCAAAACTATTTGTAAGGAATATAAAAATAAAAAAGTATATATTTAAGAAACATAAAAGTATAATAAAAAAAAAATTCTTAAAAAGATAATATGCAAAATGTAAACTATAATTCAGATGAGCAATAAATGACTGCATTTCATTTAGACCTTTCTGTTATTCAAATAAAACATTTCATTACAACAGATTTTACCTTTTACCAACGTTATTTCATTAAAAAAAGTCCAACCCTTAAAAGATTTTTAGGAGAAGGAAGGCATGTAATGAGATATGTACTAGTGAGATTGCATCAGCACAGAAAAAAGGGTTTAAAGCTGAATGAAAGGAAATCCTTCCAAACTCTCCTGTCACACTGAAAATGTATATATATTCACCATCAGGTGTTTTTTACTTGCGTCTAAGAAGTTGCAGTCTGCTAAAATGTGTTTTATAGTTTGCATTAGCTTGTTTAAAAACGCCACCATTTATAGTTTGTTTCACTCTCATGAGTGAGTGAAATCGCAAGAATATGACATAGACAGTAGTCAGTTCCATGAAGGCAAGAAGCCAGCAACAATATGATTATACAGATATTAAACTAACAAGTCAAATATAAATTACTGAATAAAATAAAAGCTAGACACATCTGCAGGAACACTACATGACATATTTATATATATATATATATATATATATATATATATATATATATATATCTCAGACAGGCATCTGCTCATTTACATGAACAAATTGTACTTATATACAAGTACAAATAATATACATTAAATGCAGAAGTCTTCTATGGAACTGTTTCTTCAACATCACTCGCATCCCACTATTCGCAGTAATTAATTCCCCTTTAAAGAAAATTAACCTCAACTTGACAACAGAATATCTGTAAATTTTCCATGTTTTAACAAGCATGAACAAGGATCCTGTATACTGTAAAGATTTATTATCCTACTATCTGGCATCACTCAGAAGAAGGTGGGCTCACTTTTGAGTTGGAGTCAAAAGAAAGGTTTTACATCACGCAGTCTTAGGAAGATTTCCCTTGCAGCTGCCTCTGGCTTTCTCATCAAGGATCTAAATCTACATGTGGGTTTCTGTAAAGTGAAATTGCCTACTTCCAAAAGCACTAGGCAAGTGAACATATATATTTAAAATAAAGGGTTTAGATGTTCTACCTCGACACACAGGCATCTTCCCTGTCCATGTGCCATCAGACCTGCAGACACGATGCTCTGAACCTCCAGACATGAAAAAACTGCTCTGGCAGGTGTAGATGAGAGTGTAGCCATAGCCCAGTAGATCCATCCCTACCACTTCTACATGGGGAGGGTTCTCTGGCTGTTTACAACTATGGGCTGGAAGGACAAAGAAGGAAAGAAAGACACAAGAAATAAAAGAGGTATAGTTCTATATATAGAAATACAAACATCAAGAAACAAACACTAGCCCCATTCTTCATTTCCAGTCCAGGTGATGCACTGTTGCAATATCGCACCTCCTCCCTCAGCACCTCTTAAAACAACAATGATCATTGCCAATCATCTCTCTTTCCTTATCTTAGTTCCTCTCTCATCACTTTGGCTGTAGAAGTTGCTGAGAGAGTGGCAGCCACTGATGTATTCTGGCATGCCGCACAGGAAAGAAGTACACCATTACTGGCAGATCAAGCACCAGCCGACACCCAGTCACTCAGCGTAGGAGCTCCAACACCAATACACTGTGATCAAAAGTAACCCAGATCTGCCTCAATACTTTGTTACATATTACTGTTGAATATTCCAGTGAAGCTAAATATGCTTATGAAGTAATTGCCTAATTATGGTGAGTAACCATACGTTAATTAATTCAAAGCCAGGGTAAATTATTAAAAGATGATAGCTTTTACACAGATAAATAGGTGGTTATTAAACTAGTAATAGTTTTGGAAATGTTTTACTATTGTTCCTTCCAAAGGGCAGCCATTTATTTATGAATATAATTAAAAACGAGAGGGGAAACAAACATGATTATGAGTGTGGCTTGTTTTGGATGAAGTCAGCTGCACTGGAAAAGTAAAATTGCAGTGTGTGTGAGCTCAAAAATAAATTGTGATTGTTCTAAAACAAAAAAAATGTCATGACTACTCGGAAATATACAAAGGCTATTTAATCACAGGACAAGTTAATCACATGCAATTAAAGTGCTGCAAACTTGGTTTTCCCCTACAGCCATCCCATTGCTCAATCTCCTAATTTTGCAAAACAATGACAGTGCACTGGGGGAGTCACATATGAACCAAAATGTAATTAGCTTTTGAAATGGTTGGGCTGAATGGCAATCTGTCTTCTGAAATTGGGAGGCAGCTGTTTCCTTTCTCCAACACAGTCACTCCAAGCTGTTTTAATGCTGTTCATTTTGGAGCGTGTGCTCATGAGAAGTTCTGAGTGAAGGCTTTCTCACCCTGCAAGGTCACAGCTCGGCCATCTGACCACATTTTGTGACGTTTGATGATAAAACAGAATGCTAATTTTGATCTTTTCATTATAACCATTATACTTAGGACTTATAACACATAGATTTTTATAGCCAGAATCACTGCATATTAACCCTAAAGACAAATCATTTGAAGATCATTCAGAATTCAAGGACGTATATATTACCCTGCTTTGGTGTTTGAGTCCAAACTTGGCATTAATCAGTAGCTGAAGAAAATCAAACAGGCAACAGCAGCCAGTAAGACATACTAAAATCTTGCATCACAACAACTAACTATGCAGTCAGCTATTTCTGGACTAATTTATAGTTAAAAAAAATGCATACCAAGTGAAAAATGTTCTTTATTTCTGTTTCATTTATTGCTATGGCTTGATAAGCAGTATGCTTTTAAATTCAAAGAGTAAGGACTATATTATCCTGAAAGCCTGGGTTTAAAGAATAGACTTCTTACATAACCAAAAACACCCACTGGGGTCTGAAAAATTTTCAACTCAATTTCCAGTTGTAGCATCTCTGAGTAGCAGTGAACAAAATATAATGATGCTTTTTACTCTGCAGAAACCAAACCCTTTTTAAAAGAGAGGATAAATGACTAACTCTTATGTAAAACCCTGCTGCTGGAGAATTAGGAGCTCACTCTGAAAGAGCCTAAATAGTACAAAAACCGTTGAGACACTTTCTTCTAAGGTTATGAATCTCGTGTCACCTTTAAGCATTTTTTATGCCAAGAGTCAAACTCAGAGTGTCCTCGCAAAAGACGTATATAATTTTCAAACATATTTACAAGCCCCCATGTTCAGATTAAGCAGGGGAACGTACGGATGCACTCTGGCTGGGTGCCGCTCCAGGTGAGATCAGCTTGGCATAGTCGAGTGGTGGAGCCCTGAAGCAAGTGTCCTGGCTGGCACTGGAAGGCCACCATGCTTCCAACCTGCAGAATGAAAGCAACATCAGACACTCTATTAGCAGAAGTCATTCAAAAGCTCCTGCATAAAAAGAAGCTTTGAAAGAACCACTCTGGGATATTTTAGTCGAACTTCTCAGATATATGTGTGCAGGCTTTTAGAGACAGACAAGACAATGATGGGGTCTACAAGGTGGAAATGACGGATGTGAAAAGTGCTTTTACTGCTGAGGAAAGTCACTCTTGAACACCTTCTTATCATATGTCCACACCATGACTCCACATTCCATCATTTTCTTGTGGTTGGAAGATCCATTTATTTATCTACAGTTTATTCACTGCTGTAATTAACTATTATATAATATTATTAACATTGCAGGCACATTAATACCAAGAGATTTCTGCTCCAGCACTTGAGGATAAGTGATACATTTATTAGCAAGCCCATCTGGTAAGTAAAAGCTCCAGAGTACTTGCCCAGACCCATGTTTCGGTTGAAAAGCACCAAATTTTGACCTAATTTACTAAGCTAAGAAGTAAATTAGTGAAGGCCATTGATAAAATAATAATAAATCACTGTATAACAACAACTAGCTGGCTAAATGTACAGGTATATGAATTCCTGAACTTTTAGTATAACCTAGCATATCATGTTAAAAATCTTGATACTGCCAAACATTTGGGCTATGCGCTCTGGCACTGTCTCTCCTTACACTGCCAGTGAAAATATTATTTGACTTTGGCTCACATCTTTATTTTTTCCTGATGTGTTTAATCCTGAGGTTAATAAACAGCATGTTGTGCTAGCAGGGACAATATAAAACACCTTTTTCCCTACACATACATATACTCAATGCCTGTCGTCCACTTATGTTATTAATCCATCTAATTAAAATCATTCATTGTGCACACCCCCTTATAAACGGGAATGTGGTTGTGGTCGGAATGAACCAATCAAATTTAAACATATGTTAAACAGTAGTCAGTACATTCTTGCCATCAGTGACTCTGTATAACCCAAAATAAAGTTCAGTTGCTCTGTAAAACCGAACAAGTTCTCAGTACTCTATTGTGGCAACTGATCACCTAAGAAAATGTAGGTACTCAATTAAAATTTTAAAATACACTCTAAAATATATTCTAAATAATTGAATGAAATGATACAATATTTAATATAATGATATAATATGAGTACTTTGTTTTCCAATGTAATTGGCAATGACCAAAGATTTGAGAACTGTGAACTTGTTTGGTTTTACAGTGTGTTCTAAAAGGATTTGCTTGTCAGTAACTTAGCTAAATCTTACAGCAAACTCCATGGTCCATAAAGAGCTTATAAGGCACCAAAGTAATCTCACTGTTGAAAGGCATCAGTCAAGAGAAGGGTACAAAAGAATTTCCAGGGCATTAGATATACCATGGTGCAATGAATACAGTCATCAACAGGAGAGAAAATATTGCACAACACAAAGAACTGAACCCCCCTTCAAAAGTAATGAAATGACAAGATGAAAATTGGTCTGGGAGGCTGTTATGAGGCCTGCAGTAACGTTAAAAAAACTGCAGAAATTTCTGACAAATAATGGTTCTTCTACATCTGACAACACATTTTCAGGTGTTTCCATATATCTGGGAAGATTATATTTCATACAAAGAAGTTTGCAAAAAAACTACAATGTCTACTAAACTGCATATCAATAAAAAACACCATACCAATAGTTAAGCATAGTAATGGCAGAATCATGCTTTGGGGCTGTTTTTATTCAACTATTATTTTTGAAACTGGGACTTTAGTCAAGATGGAAGAAATTATGAAAATCTCCATACAATTAAATTTTGGCACAAAACATTCTCTGCTAAAAAGTTCTGCTAGAAAAGATTTTTCACCTTTCAGCATGACAGTGACTCAAAGTATATGTCCAACAAAAAATAAAAAAAATTAAAACTTTATGGTCTGAACACAAAATCTGCTTGTCCCAGGCACCCACGTTAGTGACTTCTCCACTCCTGTTATGTATATTGACTGAATATCAAAAGCACTGAGCCCCATGTAAAATACCTTTACACGATATGATTGTTTATGTTGGGTCTTCCTGTTGTGCTCACAGAGCATAAACTGCAGCTATGACATTAACTAGACTGACGGAGTCGGGTGAGTGAAATATTAACATGTGTCAGAGTGACACATGGGCTCAGCACATTAATTGATTAACACGTTCTTCCTGGCGATGAACCTGGCCAATGTGCCATAGGCATTGCAGCTTATCTGAAGGGTACAATATCTCCTGCACTCCAATATCATTATGTGCCGTCTAGTGAAAGGGCGTCAGTAGATCTCGTGAAATGATTTATGAGGCAGGAAAGCCTGATATTTCGCTGTCCTCTGAAGCCTCACTATGCATTGGTCCCTGCATTACATTAACGGGTTGAATTCTTAATGCTGGTGTATCTCAGGGAAAAAACCCTTGCCTTCATTCACTGTCTCTCTCATTTCCTCTCCTTTTCATTACAAATACAGACAGTTCCTTTTGTCTCACAGTCATCTTTGTCATTTTTATTAAAAAAATTGGACTGAAAAAAATTCAAATAACTATTTTTTTCTCCAATGTTCATTTGCATTAGGAAGTGCTTGAACTGAAAGTATTGGCACCAGAAACGGGAAACACTGTAGGTCCCATTTCTGAGACAAGCTCTCCACTTTGTTCAGATGTTTCTGCATTTATCTCATTTTAGGGCATTTATCTTCCCTCCCTACTTCATACTGGCCCAATTTATTAGTAAACACAAACATTTTCTTCAGTTCTGGCAGCAAATGTATTTCTCTGCTCATTAAAGACACAAAATGAAGCAAGGCTTGTGTGTGTGGGTGGGTGTGTGTCCTACTGGGCTTACACTGTATGACTCCCAGTAACCAAACGCATGCACAAACAAAGTATTGTAACTGTGGGTCATGTTGCAAAGACGTTAAGTAGATCAGGTGCAAATAAATTATGCCAATTATTCAGAACAATCTTCATGCACAGAAAACTAATCAAGACTACAGGATTCACTTTAATCACATTCAGTGCCAGTGGATCTGTAAGAGCGGTTTCAATGCTGCAGGTTTTACCTTAAAGCCAAAGGTCCTGTTCATAGAGCCGTAACGAGGTGTCCCAGGATTCTCACAGGTGGTGCGGGTTGGCTCTGGGAACAAAGGAAGAAGAGAAGAATAGAGAACAAGCAACAAAGAAATTGAGAATATATATAGGAAGAAAGCGAGAAAATGAAAGAAAGAGATTCCATCACTTCTCCTACCCACTCCGTTTGAGCTCAAGATACATCAGACATATCATTGCTGCATAACGGGAGATAAACATGCAGCAGCACTCCCTTCCTGGTGTTTTCCCCTGCAGTGCTAGGGCCTGGCTTATTGTGATGGTTATGGAGATGGTGTTTAAGGGTGCGCTGCAAACTGTTTTATTTATTTATTTTTTAATGGAAACGAGGGGAGACCCAGCAGGGGGCAATGTTGCTGCAGTGGTGGTGGGGGGCTCAGAGCCAGCTGTGCCGCTCAGTAATTGGGATGTGGAGCACATCCGCGAGCTAACACAGAAACCAAAGATTTAATGCAGGCGTGCAAATGCCAGGACAATGTGGATACGTTATGCAATGGGACAGCTTATACCTTCTATGAAAAAAAAAATCCGTTTACAAAATCAGTACCTGTAAAAAATGTAAATAGGGAGGGAGCAAACAACACTGGCTGTGACTGCGGCAGGGAGTGTGTTGGTTAAGATTTGTGTATAAAGATGCTACGTGCATGGCAGCAGACACACCTATGGCTGCAAAATTTGCTCACACACACACATACGCACACGCACACACACACACAGGGCGACCTAGTTCTTATACTTTTCTTGATGACATAAAAGACAGAGTTGTGTAGTGTGATAAGACAATAGACTGTGAGCATTTTTATACAGTGCAGAAACTAGAGGTGTGTGGTCTTTTTTTCTGACTCTTTGTGCACTTGTGGTATAGTTTTTATAACAGAATAAAAATGCCCATCCTCTTCAGACAAGAGACATCATATAAGAATAAACCATTAAAGGTTAACATGAAGCTGTTTGCAGCTCTGATCAACTATAATCATGATTAGGTATATAACTAATTAGATGCTCTGTGTGGAAAGAAGAGTTGTTATTGTAAGCCACTTGAGGCTATAATTAAATATTAAGCTAACTTCTAACTAAGACCCTTGTTGGATATTCATCTCTCTTCAATAACGCTCCATCTGAGCTCGGACCAGTTATTCAATTACTCACTCAATAAAAAACAATTATCGATGCACTTATTGATGTCAGGAGAATGCTATCATTAGAGAAATATAAGCAAGTGAGTTATAATTAGATAATTGCTGTTCTTGGGGGAACTGGAGCCTTTGTTAATTATGTATCTGTATGGTGAAATATGGCTGATAAAATTGCCTTAAACATTCACACGAACGTGAGAAAACACTGGTTTAATCCCAGTGCACAATAAGTCATGTATATATATATATATATATATATATATATATATCCTGTCCTCACAATTAGAGGATATATACATACATAACAGTAAGTCCTCGACTTACAATGGACCCGACATGCGAAGTTTCGAGGTTACAATACGACCGCACACACGAACTAGTTAATATTTACGACGCAAATGTCGAAAGTCAGATCACTAATTCTTAATGACTTATGGCACAGTCATTAAGAATTAGCCATCTGACTTTCGACATTTGCGTCGTAAATATTAACTAGTTCGTGTGTGCGGTGGAAGAATACGTCAGTTGTGTGGCGCCCAACCAAGGATTCTCTGCGAAAATCTCCAGCTTCCTACTCCCAATCAGCCTGTCTCTCCTTCTCTTTTTTTGTCTCTCCTTCTCATTCTCTTTTTTTGTTTATCTCATTTTATTGTTTTTTATTTGTCCTACATATGTTTTTCTTATTGCTAGCTATGCTTTCAGGTGTCATACAAATGTGATTTTATATCCTAGATTCTGATTTTGCTACTGCAATAGCATAGTTAATTAAACTTATTAAATAAGCAAAATGTGACTTACGCCGCGACGTAGGAATGGAACAATTTCATAAGTCGAGGACTCACTGTACATTTATGTCCCCTTCCAGGCAAGTTTTAAAAGGTCTAGTTGATATCCACTTTTTTATTATTGCCCTAAAAATAGAAATGGCCATTTTCAGGTGAGGTTTTTTTAATTCATTCCCTGACTTATGAAGGTCAACACTATACTCCCTCGTTAGGGTTGTATGTTCTCTATTCTTTTCCATGTTGACTAATGACGAAGGGAATTCAGTTTCCTTTTCACCTCATACGTGTATCCCAGTTAATCAGGAAATTAGAGTTTGAAATTTCCTACCTGCTTTAAAAGTTTACAATTTCAATGGGCACTGTGCTTCAGTTGCAATATTTAATTAATTTTATTTTCTGAAGTGATTTCTCCTTTATTAGGGTTGTGAGGAGGCTCTACTCCATCCCAGGCAACTCTGGGCAAAGGTGGGGTAGACTCTGAACTGTTCACCTCTCCATCACATGGCCAACACGCACACAACCAATCATACTCATATTTACATCTAAGGGGAAATCAAGACTATCCGATTAGCATTATATGCATATCTTTAGACTATGGCAAACCAGAGTACCTGGAGGAAAGCATGGGGAGAACATTTAAATGTCACAAGGCTTGAACCCAGCACCTGGTTGCTGTGATGCAAAACTCTTAACCACTATGCTACCATGTTGCTCACCTGAGTTTAGTGATATATTTACCATAATTTCCAGGGGTGCCAATAATTGTGGCACATGCGTTTTTATTTGAAAACAATTATTTCTTGATGAAGGGTATGTTTTTCCAATGATAACAATCGTGCAATAGTCATTCATCTTATCCACTGTCAGTGATTGATCAAAGAAGAATTCCAAGAATTCACTGGTGGCTCTCCACCAATCAGAAATGAACCAGGAGATCATGAAACTAATATCAGACAAATAACATCATGGGATAGATTGGAAATCAAACGACAATTGTCATAGTTACATAGTGACATTTTTGTATGTAATTATATATATACTTATTATATATAGATATAATATATACTAGCTGCATACATTTATCAACTTCTATACACTCCTATGGGTTTACTTGAGGAACACAGGTATACCTTAAAAGGTTGAATAGCTAAGTTTAGGGCTAGTGCCTCCTCTTTAGTAGTGGATACTTGGTCTAGACATCAGGTTTCTCAGAAAAATGAGAGGTTGGTCAATTGTCATCTAAGTATGACAGTACAGCAATTGCACCAACATTGCCAGCATCTACAGCAGCACCAACAGATTTGTCAATGTGGCAGTGAAGTCAGCAAGGTTCTTGCAAAAACTTCTGTAGAGATTTTCTAGAATATTGTGGACCTTTGTTATGGTGGGTACCTCTTGCCCATGGCCAACAATGTAGCCTTAGATAGGTCACACTGGCCTGACCGAACAAATTGAAGAAATTGATCAGAGCTTTCATGATTTTGGGGGATTCAATACCTCCAAAGGGAACTTTTTGTTCCAATTTAAAAACTTCAGGGCGACATGTCCTCTGATTCACACTTTGGTGCATGGTCACCCAGTCTTCGGAAGCTGGAACATCTGGGGGTCTCCACTTCCTCATCAGGAGTCTATCACTGATAGTTGGCTTTTGCCAACTCCTCTTCAGGAAGAGCAGCATTAAAAAAAGACTTCAAATCAGGATCATTGCTCTGTTCCTTAATTAGCTTTGCTCTTGATAGAGACATATTTGTCTTGGATGTTACCGACTTCTTATTGTTAAGATTTGAAGTATAATTCAGATCCTCAGTGGGATCAGCAAATATCTGTGACAAATCCAGAATGTCATCTTCAGAATCAATTTTCTATGTTTGTGCCATTTTCTTGGCTAGAGCTTGTGTCACTGGACGAGAAGGGAACTCTTTTGGATCCTCTTCTTTAACAACCATCTTTTGACGATGGGATTGGTTCATTAGCTTTGGGCTCTGCATCAACTTTGTTGGTGTTATTGGGGAATAGCATGCAGCACTTTCCGGCTGACTCAGACTAGCTACGATGCGCTTTCTTCTGGACTTGCAAATATTTTAAATAAATAAGAAAACAATTATAGAATTTGGCTTTTGTATGATATGGAGAATTATTTAAATCTCGGAGGATGTTATCCTTATTTAATTATTGCTTATTATCTCATTACACTGGTATCTGTCACTGGGTTTGGTATACTGTATTAGGTAGCAAGTGAACTTGCCTAATACTGAAATGAACATAATGAAATTAACATGCATTTATTATATAAAAACAACTGACTTGAAATCTATAAATTAAACACAGTATGATTGCATATACTATCATACGGTACTCATTGCCATATACTTCACTGATGGTTGTGAAGAGCTGAGTTTGCCAGATCCTGCAGCCATGGCCCCACATTTCATATCTAAGCTTCCTTGCTTCGGCCAACTGTTTTCTCCATCTAAAGCCACTAATAGGAATCACCTTCTTCTTCTACACAATAACCAGATCAATAAAGCATAGAAGCTGTTCAGGGCAGTGCTGGACCAAACCTGCTAAGGCAGGAGGGGAGCATTGATTTTTAATTTTTTTTTCTTTTTGATGTGTGTGTGTGTGTGTGTGTGTGTGTGTGTGTGTGTGTGTGTGTGTGTGTGTGTGTGTGTGTGTGTGTG
>JAOUQZ010000028.1:17101605-17114872 GCA_028564935.1 Neosilurus hyrtlii | reverse complement strand
ATATATATATACATACATACATACATACATACATACATACATACATACACACACACACACACACACACACACACACATACAAAACAATGAGCAGATATTTGTGGCTGACTAACTAAGTCTATGAATATATAATAAATCCTAAACGACTGTATTAATATTCTGAACTGGTGTTGGATATGGTCTGATGTACGTCCACTGGGACTTGCCCAGCTTCCAAGCTAATGAATACTTAATGCATGCTGGCTCTCATTCTTACTTATACAAACACAGAGAAAGATATATACAGAAATGCTGAATGAAAGGTGTTCAGAAAATAAAAGAGTCACTGAGATATGCAACTTTATGATGGCATCTCATTTTGCTGTGTCAACACACCGTACAGAGCCACAATGAGAATCAATCACGTCATCACAGATCACCTTCACAATCATCGCCTTTTCAACAACAAAGTGGGAGCCTCTTTAATTGTATATTTTATGTTGTTTGTTTTTCCTGTGTTTCTTCATTCTACTTTAAATGCAGTAATTGATATGTTGAATTGCATAGACTGAGCGTAAGAGAATAATCAAGAATTATATGGTACAGGAAAGCTCTGCATCTCCAATACAAATCATAATACACTAATTACCATTCATTTAAAATGACTGACAAAGCAAACAACAACAGCAATAAAGGATGGATGGCTGTTTAGACAGTAGACAAAAATATATTATAAAAATGTTACTTTGTAATGATGAGACTATAAAAAATCAACACTTAAATGGTTTTGAATTTTAATAAAAAGTAAGTGGAAGTCTTAACATGATGGGTACAATGCTTATCTTGCATATCTTTAAGAACTGATCCATGAAGTTTTACAATTCACAGGAAAACTGGATCTGACATTGTGATAAATCCCTAAATATCAACCAAACAGTCAGGGATGGACAGGACGAGGGCATGTGAATCAGTGAGGCCTGGGCCTGAGTGCAGAAAACACAAGTTAAGGTTATTTTTAGAGACATTATTTCTGTATGTATTTTTGAACCATTTACACGCAGTAACCCCACTAACTTAGAATGGATGAACAGAGTATTAAAAATAAATTCCCAGATCTTTTTTCAGTAATGTTTATTTCAGGATTTATAATCAGTCTGTAGCTATGAGGTAATTTTTACCAAGTTCTGTGAAGTCTGGTTCACTTGAAAATTGTGATTTGTATAAAACTTCTAAACTTTGGGTATATAAACTATTTAAGTAGTCAAGACAGGATTGTAAGCAAACTATAAATTAAGTCATACAGGAGAAAAAACTTTACATCTGTAGCCACTCTTACGATAAACACTATTATTCTCATGTTTAAAAGATGCCAACAGTGCAATACCAGATGTAGGTGGTCCATTACGATAACAAGAATGTTACAGTATTCATGCCATGTCATCAAGTGATTTAAATTCATTTTAAAATAAAAATTCTTTATGGATTCTTAGCATTTAAGAGGAAGGATGCAGCCAATGCTTTCTCAAATAAATAACATACTTGCATACCATAACAGGTTTAGCATAATGGTATTCAAGGTCAGCACCTTTTGCATGCTTTAAGAAATCAATGACCAACTGCACACGGAGGTCACTGTTGGAGGTAAATTGAATAGACCGATTCAATTCAATTTTGGTTCCTGATGCTGTAATGACAGGATTCATTTTGTCTGCTTTGAAATTAATCACAACAAATGTGAGTGGACTGCAATGGATACACTGACTGTATTACTAATATTCTCAAGGAATGGCACAACATAGATTGGGGTAGCGAACATATATTGATGTTCCAAGCAATCCTTCGATTTCAGCATTAAAGTGCTGAAAATTTTCAGTTTGTTTTTTTCTGAAAGTGGATCATATCTTATTGCTTTTATACAGTTAAGTGATCATTTTGGAAGTGGTTTCTTAATGAACAATACAATTAAAGAGGGCACAACCAACACAGCATTATGGATATGTACTCTAGGAGGAACATCTGCTAGTGCTCAGGGCAGTGGTGCCCAGATGTGCAAAGATAGTCTTGGACTCTAATGCTCAAAAGCTCAATTTCCTAAATATAATAAAGCTACTTTGCTCTACTTAAACAGGCAAATAAGTGGGTTATCAGAGAGTAGTGTGCATTTTTTGCAGGTTTGTGGACAGCAGAAATTTAAAACCTTTTTAAAAAATATATTTCTCAGCAATTTCTTCAAGCTGTTACCTTTGCAGAAGGGCACTGGGGCACTCCAGGTGCCATTTCCAGTACACATGATGGTAGAAAAGCCCTCTGATTCCATGGTGTATCCAGGCTGGCAGGCAAAAGTGACATTTTGTCCAATGGTGAAGTCCTCGCCATATCTCACCCCATTGGCTGGCACTCCAGGTTCACCGCAGTTAATCACTGCCACAGCAAATACTTGGTCAGTAGGCCAAACTTCTATGATTACAATAATCAACAATAATTTGAAAATTGTTTAAGCAGCCAAATGTAAGATAAGTTTTTGAATCTGCTTGTGCCTCATAGCAATTCATTATAGACTTCAAGATCAGATTCAAACAGGGTTTGAGAGATAATAAGAAATATTTCATGGCAATTTTGTCCTATTGCGGTGGCCCAACAAGCAGCATAACTCAAACTATGGAAACAAAGCTAAGGCAGCCTGATGCACAAATCATCCTAAACAACCCATTTATGTTGCGACAGAGATATCACTGGGAATCCTGACTCATCTATACTAAATGATAGCTTTCACTACTATGGGGAGAAATCAATATCAGTGAGCAGGCACTTTCTCATGCATATCCCTGAGGTTTAACTTAAAATCAGTACTGCTGATCTTCTACAATTACCGTTGCCTCCAATAGAAAAATAAACAGAAGGAAGTTGGGGTAGCTAGAGTAACACAATAAATGGTGTGACACCGCTCGAGGACCTGGAAGGAAATGATTTTGATACTTGGTGCTTTTCCATGCCTGACAAAATCTCACTCTTAAATTTTACTATTGATTTATGAAGGACCTGTACTTTACCTACAGCACTAAGATCCATACATTTCATGTTGTCTAAAAAATGTGGTAAAATTATGGTTTAAGATCCATCAGTAGAGTTAGTCATAAACATGTCATCTGATCATAAGAAATTGCCAACACAAAATGCTAATGTGACTCCTCCTTTAGACAAAGTCATTCATCATAGCCCTGGGCCTGCTGGGTAAATGTGTAGAAGAGCATCAATCAGAAGTGCTTTGGGGTGCCACTACTTTATCCAGTAGTAATGGTGAGAGTGAAGGCTTCAGTAGTTTAGGGATGCAATCAGGAGTGATGATGTTAGGTTTATGATCAGGAAAGTTCCTGCTCAAAGCTGGATGGACTTCAGCACCTGCTTTTCATTATTTCCACCATTCATCACAAAGACAACTCCTGGAATGACTAATTCATTCGCTTCTATGATTTTTAACTGGAAAAAGTTCTTTATGAAGACTTCACATGACTGATATTTCATCGAAGTTTTAAGGGAATTCAAGTTGGATGAACTTTAAGAAAAACCTTAAGGCATGAATTTAATCAAGCTGTCTCCTAACTTTAAAGAAGTGAATCATAAGTCTAAGGAGAGTATTTTGGTCCTCAGAATCACTATGGAAGATGAAAGCAATTAATTCTGTTATCTGAGTGTTTCTGAACACATGAACCTTGATCCTCTTTCCTCATTCTTTCCCTCTATCTTACAAACCCACCAAACCTGAGCCAACCTACCTAGCATTATATTTTATCACTCTGACCTAGGTCTACATCCATGAATCACTTTAATTCAATTTCTCTCCATTGCTTGAATCACAGGAAGTCCAATTACTCTTTTGATGGAGTCCATATTTAAATTTTATGAAGCCGAATTCTTGAGACCTCAAAGGCATCAGTATTACAGGACACCTTTTATCTATCAATCAAGATGTGACAGGACATTGAAAAAAAAGTTAAGCTCTGTTCCGATGGGTCAATAAAGACTTACCTGTCATATTTTAGGCTTATGAAAGAAGGATAAAAGTTCCTAATTAATTCAGCAGTAACTCTCTCTAATACTTACACTTTTTTTTTTTTTTCGAAAAGTACATTCAAAAAAGTGTCATAGCAACAGGTTGAACATTTCTTAGCCTGAAGTTCTTACTTACTGGTGCAGTTGGGCGCTGTGCCAGACCATGTGCCATTGGCCTGGCACTGGCGTGCACTGGAGCCACTTAGCAGGTAGCCCTCCATGCAGGAGTAGATAACCGAGTGGGAGAAAGTAGTACCATCCAGCCGGTACACTCGGCCATTACTGGGAGTTCCAGGGTTTCCACACTGCACCGCTGTTACAAAAAAAACAAACAAAAAAAAAAAAGAAAGAGAAAAAGAAAAAAGAAAAACCGGAAAACCAGAAAACAGTGAGTTGAATTTCACTCACTTATTTAACATTTCCTGAGGTTAAATAAGCACTTATTATCTCTTAAAATATAACATCCTCAATATAGTGTATGTCATATTAGCCAGGAAAAACTCAGGGATAGAAAATATGGACGGAGGTCGCAAATATAGTAACAGTTGAACAAAATTTTTACCCTTAAGGGGAACCCATAGAACAAATTTGATGAGCCTATATCATTTCATTCCAAAGTTATCGCACTAACAATTGTATGGACAGACAGATGAACAGAAATCCATCTCTATCCCATATCAGTAATAACTGCAAAACGGGGGTTAATTTTATAATATATCTTCCACTTCTCTTATTCATCTGTTCATCAAATAACACTTGATCTCCACCCTATTATTTCACACTGAATTTTTGTCATGAACTGACTATGTCTTGTGTGCACAATTTTATACAGACATGAGATAGCAAATTATCATCATAAAATTATAATGTATGCATGAGGTTTGGGCTATTTTATAAGTTCACATTTCTGCTATGCCTGCAGCTTATTCTATGTAAGTGTAGTTAATGTATTTTATGCATAAAGCAAAACTCCGATCAAGATGCTCTCTCCTTTGATGTCCTCTGTTTGGAAAAAATATATTTTAGTGGACTTTAAAGGGATGACACTCTTGCTTAATTTATTGTGCCATATTTATGTATGTAATCTTGAATTTAAGTTAATCCTCTATTTTATAGTTCACATGGAGTTCTAAGTTCCAAGTGTACATATTTAGAATATTTCCAGCAGCAACACGGAAAGGCATTTTATACTAGGGACACTAGAATTTTAATCAGCATGTGATGTGGACCAGGTATATTTTTTTAATAATTATTTTAGCAGTTGGAGTTCCAAAAAAATCCTTAAAGACAGGGGTCTCCAACCTCCTTTGTCCTTGAATGCTAGTAAACTCTGCTTGAGTCGAATCATGTTTTCCCCTTTTCCTTTTCTATTTTGCACAACTTCTACGCAATTTTGTTTTCATGCTATTTTGTTAGCTCCAGGTCATCTAATAGATTAGTTCTCACAGACAGAACAAACCAACAGGGTGTATTGGATGCCAGAAGGTTATTACAACACAAAAATATTCAGACATGATGGTAATGTTGCAAGACTAAATGTGTGCAGGCAAAAGCAGAGAAAGGGAAAACAGTCGGGGCCTATAAGAGTGTGTTTGTGTTCTGAAGAGATTTGTGATGAAATTCAGGCCTCGAGCTATGTAGCATGCTTGATTTCAGGTCCACAGTCCCTTCTGAGTGGATGTACACTCTACCAGCCAAATTAAAACAACAGGGCATTACTGATCAAGTCAGGATTTCTGCAAAGCCAAAAGCCTGTGGCTACACTGTCTCTTGTGCACATGTGTTTTAGATCAAACCTAAGGCTGAGCAGAATAGACACAGTCAGACAAAAGAAAAAACCAAAAAAGGGATACAGAGAGAGACACAGGAAGTGCTATCTCATCGTGTTAAAATGTTGTCCCCCTTTGGGCCTTGGAGTTAACAATCTGTACACCTATTTAAGTGCTGAGCCAAACTGGTGAAAAGACAGAATGGATCAGTCAGTCCTTATAGCAGGTTCGCACACTACACTTCTGACAAGCATTGCCTTTGGCTCTCCCTCCTCATGACACACTGACTATTGTGTGTCCTTCAGAGTGTGTGACTTTGCAGTGGGAGATCGGATTTGAGCATGACCTCGGCCAACCTCCCTCTGCCCCAATTATATACTGTTTCAGAGTTTTTTTCTTAAAAAAATATAATAATAATTGTTTCTTGCTATTAAACCTCTTTCAGTACATGGTGTTCAAGGGTAAGTGGCCACTCACTACATGACGAGGAGCATGGCCTCACAAAACACCACCAGACTCTTGAGAAAGGCCACCAGACACGTAAGTTTATTCACATGTCTGTAGTTTGGATGGCAGGTCACCTGTTATGTCACACATCCACTTACAAAATATGCCAGGCAGCATGCTAACTTTGAAATCCATGTAATGGAAGAGTCTGAATTAAAGAAATGAATCCACACACCTGCATTGTGTTTATTTCACTAGATAAAGGTACACTAGGTCTTAAAATGATTCGCAAAACTGAAGCAAATTGCTTTTGTTCCTGTTTGATCTCTGTGCAAATCTCATTTATTCATGCCGTGATACACTCCCACAAAACATATTGTAAACATCACACCTCAACAGATCCCTGTTTTTTAAATAAAACCAGGCGCCTACTCAATACCTGTCATTCTATTTACTGAAAACATCTGATTCTAATTTCACCTAATGATTTCACCTCATTTTTAATGGCTAATTCTCTAGGCTTACATCTTTTGCCACTCACAGACATGCAATACTAAATATTTTTTTCAATAAATAAATGACCAAGTATTAATACAATATTTTGTCTCTTTTATTTAATCGAGGTTCTCTTTATCTTCTTTTATGACTTGTGTGAATATCTGATGATGTCTGAAGTCATATTTATGCAGAAATATTAAAAATTCCAAAAGGTTCACAAACTTTCAAGCACTATTGTATATACAACAAAGTATTCACCTATATAACCCCTCGCTGGGCAGTAATGGCCCAGTGTTAGGGTGCTGGATTACTGATCCCAAGGTCGAGGGTTCAAGCCCCACTATCAACGTGATGTCACTGCTGTCCCCCCAGTGCATTTAACTGGGTTATCAAAGGCCGGCCATGTCTCTCACTGTCCGTTGTGAGAGGCATGTAAAAGAACCATTGCTGATTTTCGTCAAGAGTAGGCTGCATAGCTGTCAGTGTGTTTCTGCCCTGCGATGGCCTGGTGAGCTGTCCAGGGTGTGCCCTGCCCTCGCCCAAAGTCGGCTAAGATGGGCGCCAGCCTCCCCGCAACCTTGATTAGTACTAAGCAGTTCAGAAAATGAATGAATGAATGAAGTCCATGCTTCCACTAGTAGCCAAGAGTAGAAAATACTTTCTAAAAAATTAGTAGTACTTCAGTAGTAAAATTCAATACTGTACGGTACATTTACAATAATATGGTCCTTGAATAATAATTGATTTTGCTATTTTGCTATACTGTATTAATTCCACAAGGGAAATTATTGCCTCTGCATTTAACCCACTCAAAGTGAGCACACACACATGTAAACAGTGAGCACACACACACACAGAGCAGGGGCTGCCGTACACATTACGGTGCCTGGAGAGCAGTTTGCGGTTAGGTTCCTTGAACAAGGGCACTTCAGCTTTGAAGGTGGAGGAAAGGAAGGTGCAGCTCACTCCCCCACCGCCACACATTTTTCCTGCTGGTTTGGGAATCGAACCAGCGACCTTTCCTTCCCAAAGCTGCTCCTCTACCCATTAGGCTACAGCTGCCCCCATATAATATAATATAATATAATATAATATAATATAATATAATATAATATAATATAATATAATATAATATAATATAATAAGGGGTTCAGAAAAGGAATGAATGAGTGAATAATATAATATAATATAATATAATATAATATAATATAACATAATATAATATAATATAATATAATATATTGAGCAGTTAAGAAAATGAATGGATGAATGAATAATAATATATAATTATATGTACACCTAAATGCATCCTTGTATTAATTGTTTGTGCCCATTTGTTGTGGGGGAAGCTGGAGCCAATTTCAGTTGAATTTGGATGTGAGGCAGGGTACATCCTGATCAGTTTACCAGTTTACTACTACTAACACTAAGACAAACAACCATTCACACTCACATTCACAACCATTTAGAGTAGCCTGTTGACCTAATGTGCATGTCTTTGGACTGTAGGAGGTAACCAGATTACCCAAAGGAAACCCAAACAAGCAAGGAGAGAGCTTGTAAACCTCACACAGAAAGGCAGTTGGCTGCGATTCGTGCCCTGCTATGTAATTGCATTTCCAAAAAAAAGCACTGCCTGCCCAAAAAAGAAAAAAAGTCATGCACACTAATATTTTGTTGGACTCCCTTTAGTCTTGATTGCAGCACATAATTTCCATGGAATTGTTGCTTCAGTTGGTCAGGTTGAGGTTCAGCAACATGTGGCAATAGTTTGAAGTCAGCTGAAGACCTAAATGACCAGGTTCATCATTTTCCCACATAAACTGGCACAACAGAGTCGTGACTTTAACCCTACTGAAAGACTTTGGGATGTGATGGAGAAGTCTTTATGGAGTGATTCAATTTTTCTGTCATCAGTCTAGGGTGAATTTAATCAAGGCAAATTAAAGGTGGTCCACCAAAATATTAGTGTGCAGGACTTTTTTTTTGACTGGCAGTGTATATTTAGACCTTCAGAATACTCTTTACAAATGGCAAAAGGAATTTACAATGCTAAGCATACAAAGGAATCTTTTTCTTTCATCAGGCCAGTGACTGTACATTATATATCAATTTAATGGCTAGGATTAGCATTCATTCATTTCAGATTAGCAACCAATTAAGTTCGTCAATGTAGAAATAAATACTACTAAATCATGTCAATTTGTCACTGGCTCTTACCTTCTCATTCTACACAACACAATTAGAGCAATAGGTATTTTTGCTCATCTGCATATGTACAATTGGGCTACAATGTGGAACCTGAGGATTAGCGGCCTTGGTTCTATCTCAGTAAAACGTTTTAATATGCTAATTCTGAAGATATAAAACGAGGCTTCTCCCTTGTAGGCACAAACTCCATCTAATTTGAAAAAGCATATTGACTTAAGTTTAGCAATTTGTGAACATGAACTGGCTATATTTAACCATACTGCTTACGGCCATACCACTCAGAGAGAGAGAGCGCAATCCCATCAGGGGTTCAAGCCCCACCAGCATAATTAATTGTGAAATAACTCCAGACTGGTATTACTTCTTTTTGCCTGTTCGTTAGTGAGACAACAACTAGGCTGTTGTGACAAATCATGTGATGCTGTATGTTGGAGAAATTTTTATGAGCAAATTAGAATAGGATCAGCCTAATACTGGGGCATTCCTAACAAATTTCTTAACTAACTAACTAACTAACTAACTAACTAACTAACTAACCAACTAAATAAATAAATAAATAAATACTGTGGCACCGTGCAAGAACCAGATAACCCACTTGACCATTAAAAGTGAGTCCAGTGCACTATTGTAGACCTTAGGCATCATTGTACAATCTATAAAATTGTTAGAACAACTAAGTTCAACTTTTAGAGTTTAAGCCTCAAAGCTAAGTCCAAGACATCTCAGAAGGGGGATTGGTCAGTCTGGCAATGTGCTGAGTAGTGAAGAGGCAACTGTCTCAGAGGGTTCCGAATAAGAACTTGACGAAACTTCATTTGAAAGTGTGGAAAATTAAGGCTAAATGCACACTGTGTATTAAATTGGAATTCGAATAAGAATTTTTGCATTTAAAAAAAATCATTTTCACATTCGAATTTTGAAAATTGTTTGAAAATTATAATGTTGGTTATCTGGTTAATGCATGGGAATCATTTATGTGTTTCTGAGGTCGTTATAAACTTGATATGAAAATCTCAGATTGGGACAAATTAAATTTTTTATGTTCATCTCATAGAAAGATGCCACTACCAAAGTTTTGTTGACTTTTTGAAATTCAATTCATTTTCTGAACAGCTTAATCCTAATTAGGGTTGCGGGAAGCTGGCGCTCATCTCAGCCATCTTTGAGCAAGGGCGGAGTACACCCTGGACAGCTCGCCTGACCATCGCAGGGCAGAAACACGCTGACGGCTATGCAGCCTACTCTTGAAACAAAAATCAGCAATGGTTCTTTTACATGCCTCTCACCACAGACAGTGAGAGACATGGCCAGCATTTTATAACCCAGTTAGCTGCACTGGGGGACAGCAGTGGCATCCCATTGATAGTGGGGCTTGAACCCAGAAACCTTGGGATCAGTAATCCAGCCCCCTACCACCGAGTCACCACTGCCCTGATTTTTCAGAATAAAATTTCATTTTAGAAGAACATCTTTTTTTCTCTCAAAATTAACATGTTTTAAGTTGTCTGGTTCTTGCATGGTGCCACAGAATAAATAAAAAAAAAAAAGAATAAAACCCCTTAGAACCATTACAGTAATACTTACTAGGGGTGAACAAAAAATAGTGGTGTGAAGACTACACACTTTGTGTACACACACTTTCAAAAAGTTTATTATAAATATGATTGTTTTTCTTTATTTTTTAATTTCTAAATTTTTTTTTAGAAACAGCCATAATCAGAAACAAAAGCAAAGCTGACATTTCACACAGTACACACTCTTGGTAACATTATGTGTGTGAGAGGAAAGTGCCTGATATGGGTGTAAATAAGATTAGCTCAATTGAATCACAGATAAAACAGAATATTAATTCTGCTTTCCTTTGCATTTCACTGGCAGGGTTAGATCAAAGAGATTAAAATAAACCCCAAGCATATCAGAGGACTGTGCACATGTTCTACCTTCTAAAACTGTGAAGATATTTTACAACAAGTAAAGTAGTCGAGCTTGCAAATCATACACTCAAGATGTAATCTGCTTACATTTGCAGGAAGGCTGAGTTCCAGACCAGGTGCCATTGGGTAGGCACGTCCTCTCGGAGGAGCCGAAGAGCACGTAGCCCGTAGAGCAGCTGAAGTGCACCTTGCTGCGAAACCGAAAATCACTCTCCTCCCTGCTCCCGTGAGATGGCACACCTGGATCCCCACATGTCCCTGATGAATCACCTGATCAATAACATGGAGGGGGACAGAGTATAAATAAGCACAGTCAAGGATATAATGTAAAGAAGAAAGAGACAGGTATAGAGCATTAAAAGTTTGAGTTAAAATTGACAAGGACAGGATTATTAAAAAACCTAGAAAAAACCTCTATGATACATCATGTACTAATAAAAGAAGGTACATTAGATCCTCTTGGCCTGTGAGCTGGTTTTCTAAAGGAATATTGTGGCTGGAATTTTAGAGGACACACACTTCCCCCACACACTCAAGGTTCCTATCCAACTCTCAGGAAATTGATATCGCTGATTGGTTCTGGGGACTTCCATATATCTCTGACCATGTGAGCCAGTATCTTGCAGCTTTACATCTCACCCGAGCTGCAGCTTCATCCATCATCATGTACACATACACAGCCAAATACCCAACATATTCACAACCAAACTAGGATGCAGTAGCTGCAGGGGAACTGTACACCTGCTAAGAAAAACAACATGGCCTCTACAGCTCTACAAATGCAGGATGTAGGGAAATAAAGTCATGTGTGACCTGGAGATATAACAGAAATACTGCTATAAATGTTATGTCATATGCCATTTGACATAGAGGGAAAGTCTCAGCAACTCAGTAGCACAAGGGTCTAAAGGTAAATACACCATGTATTTTGAGCTCAACCTTGATACTAAACTGCCCTCACATATCAGGTGAGTCAACATGAGAAATGGCCCATGCCAAGGGACTAGTCCAATTCCACTTATTCCATAAATAAATCATCATTTATTTAAGAACAGGGTACGAAAAAAGGCATTTCTTGATCTAATACAGCAGTCAGGCCTGGAAGCCACAGACTCAGGAGACAGATTAAAATGGTGGATATTAAAGGACTACAGGGTGTTCCTTTTTGAGATTAATATATCAGTCGGCTGCTCTGGTACCTGTACAGATACTTGTACTTCAATTTCTTTTTAAACCTGATGTGCTGCATGTTGAATGCAGCATGTGTGCATTATAACACCTAACATCTAGGACCAGACATGAGACATGGATGCTCCTGTGAACCTGAAGTGAAATGATGGTGGATAAAAACCTTTGCGAGAGTAATGTAATCTTCTGGATATGCTCTAAAGAACAACTGCATGATTCAGAGATCTGATGCACACAAGAAACTTTCACACATTTGACATACATTTGACAGTATGATGAAATTATGAAGATGATGATTAGGCAAACCATGAAATCAAATAAATTCAAACAGTTACTTTATGAAAAATAAGATACTTTATGTCTTGCAAAAAATATGACAGTATCTCCTATTAAATGGGATCAAGTTTTGATTTCAAAATAAGAAGCAGTAGTACTCTGCCCGGCCAAAAAAGTCCCCCACTCTAATATGTTGTTGGACCACCTTTTGTCTGGATTACAGATGTAATCTCCATGGCACTGTTCCTAATATATAGACATAGGCACTAAAAGCAGAGCTCCCATGTGATTTCCCTTTCTTGGCAAGTTTTGTATGGGAACTCTCGAATCCCATACTTGTATCCTATGTATATCATGATTAAATAATTTTAATAACTTGTTTATAGGATGGAATAAAAATGAGGTAACCAAACATGCAATCTTAGTCTTAACATGTAAAGTACATCATTTAGAAACCAAAGGTTTAGAGAACATTTCAAAAACACAAGAATATCATTAGTTGTTTATTTGATGTCACATCATGTGACCTGACTATTATATGACTCTTGTTCCCTGTATTACTTTCTCCTAAATTTTCTTACGTTCCTCCTTTTCGAGATATAAAATCTGCTGAGTAGAGATGCTTTATTGATTAAAAATGTTCATATTTTATTCTGTTTGCATATTTGTATTTAGTGCACTTGTCCCTAGCTTTAAATAAACATTTTTCCTTCTTGTGTTTCATACTTTTATGAGGTATACATACTGTACTTATGTTAGACATGTCTCTACATCTGACTTCACATATGCACACAACACTCTCTATGGGGTCTCAAACTCAATTTACCCGAGGCCGCTAGAGGCAGAGTCTGGGTGAGGCTGGGCTGCATCAGGTTTTCCACAAGAAAAGCTTTGTTTTTAAATTTTCAATCTTCT
>JAOUQZ010000028.1:17044521-17061592 GCA_028564935.1 Neosilurus hyrtlii | reverse complement strand
ACACACACACACACACACACACACACACACACACACACACACACACACACACACACACACACACACACACAGAAGAGGGAAATGGTGTTTTTTATATTTTTGCTGCCAAATGCAATATGATGCAACATATAAGCAATAATTATTAAAAAAATTATGTACTAAACAGAAAATGCTGATAATTTAAAGAAACCACTAATAGGAGTCTATTATATATTAATACACTGCTGCATAAATAGTCCTAATTGGAATTGTGATTTTAAGTCCCTTTCACAAATAACCTGCGTTTTTTTGTCATACAAATTTGGGGCTAAGAGAGACTTATGTAGGTTTGGGTGATGTGGATTTGAAAGTTGTGCAGGTGGGAGCACATATAAAATGTTTATTGTGTGCCAGCAGGTCTGTCTCAGTCAAATTGTATCATCTTACTATGGAAGTGATTGTTGCAAGACAAAAAAAATCCTTGTATGATATTCCTTTGATGTACGACTACTGTATGTACATTACATGACATACGTACAGTCAACCTACTGTTGTGTGGGTTAAATGTTAGACAATCAGAAGACTATTGTAAGAAAATTGTATGATTCTGAGTGCATCGGACTCAACATGTATGAAATTTGCATGTGTGTAATAACACAGCCTTAGGATATTGTAGGACACTGCAAACAGACCTATGAAATGGACCTGATGTCCAACAAGATTTGTTCAAAAATCCACGACAAGGGTCTATGATGGCATTTTTCATCACACATCAAGTAAGTTTCATACAACACACCCACAACAGTTTTGGGAATTTGCCCAGTGTTCTGTCATAGATATGTTGTATACCTGTTACTATATGTGACAGGGCCTTCAATCACTAAAATATTTATCAATCTAGCACACCCTATTATTTTGCATTTTACTACTTTTTTATATTGTGCTTGGACAGCTAAATATGCACATTTAATGAAGTGATGAGATACTAAATTGTTTTCACTAAATTTTATAGTATATCATACTGTGCAACAGTGGCACTGGACTTATCAGACAGAAAAATTCCAAATTCAACATCTGTTACACACCTCTGTTATAAACAAATTGCCAACCACATGCACATGCGTTGGAATACCGATGAAGTCTGTAGTTACACCTGAGCTTTGAGTCCCAATGTGCGCAACTTCAGTATTAAATTCACACAGTGTACACTTGAGTACACACCACGGCCCCATGAGAGCATCTCCATTTCAGTTTATACTCATCTACCAAATGCTCTGGAGCTGAAAAAGCAAAATGAAACTCATTCAAGATTTTCATTTCCCTATTGGGAACATCACCGTAGTGCTTTTAATCAGACTGTTAGGCTTGTTTCTGACACTGTTGTGTTTATGTAATGCCTATTGAATTCAACTCGATTTAATCTTGATTTGAATGATTTCTAAGCTGATCACTTTTGGTTTCCTTCAGCACAATCTGAGACTGCAACTTAGTGGCAAGCATGAGTAAGATATTCATCTAAAGAAAATATATTCCACTTAATGCCTCATTTGAATATGAAATCACTAGGTATAAAAGCTAATCTGATTATGCAACAACAACAAATTCCAGGGAAAATATAAATGCTTTAAGCACAACTGAGGTATTGTCCGTATTATAAATGTATAACAGAGGCTACAAGATATGTAAACAAATAATTAGTAACATCTGGAGTGGTTGCACAGAGAATAAATTAGAGTGCTCTTGTGATAACATGGTTTGGTGCACTAAGCTCTTGGCATTGCTAAAATGATCAAAATAAATGACATTTACTAATGCTCGTGACTGGAGAAAATGCAAACATGTGTACAATATTGCTGAAGGGCATAGTCTCCGCCTAAATGATTAGACTGCCATTTAAGCAAACCTATCTCTTTTTCTCTCTCAGGATGGTGCACTTGTTAGTCAGGGTAGATGCTTGCCACAGGCAGAGGATCGATATGGGAGCATGTCGCAAGTCATAAACACAAGCAGACAACGATCAGTCCAATTCCTGCTCAGCTTCCTAATGTGTTTATGTCAATATAATCAGTGTAGAAGCAGTTTGTGGCCAATTCCAAGCTTACTGATGCTGTGTAGAAATATACTTATATACATATTTCTGCTGTTTAAACAAGTGCACATCTGTGAATATATGGTACTGCATGCATTAGCCATTTTGGAGAAGCATAGGGAAAATGGAGTCAGTATAAAAGAAGGGCTGTAGATGCACGTTTGGATCTCTCACCATGGTAGCTCAGGACAAAGAAGCCGCTGCCACTGAAGTCACTGTGGAACTTGATGAGGATCTGGTTAGAAGTGCTATACACCGACTCCAGAGCTGTGTTACCACTGAACTGGCCAATCTGCGGTGAGCTTTGGTCTGGCCCATCCCTGTCAGGGTCACAACACCAAAATTTGAATAGACTGGAATAAAAGATGCCACATAAAGCAAACTCATTACAGACTGACTACAAACAGACGATGATGTATGATGTACGGCATATCATAGTTTGTTATGCATTGTGGTGGTCCAATAGGAACAGAATGAATACACAGAGTCTACCAAACATACTCCACAACAGTACTGCAAAATATATATGATGCATGTGTTAGTGTAAACTAGATGATTAGCTTAAAATGTGGCACACCTCCCCTTTTTTCTGTCTGCCTTATAAACAAGAAACTGTGCACGAAATGTTCAGAAATATGTGCGTGCATGCATAATTTCACTTCTGTTTATTTTGTATTCTCTGTCACTGAGTACTAGACATGGGCAGTTATCAGCATTTGAAATGAATAATCACAGTCAGAGGTAAGTAGTGCTTAGTTTGAACTTACCAATCATGCTTGCCTTACAGTCGAGCTTGTGATTTCTTGGTCTCTGCATGCAGTCAACTTTCTTCCTATTCTACTTTCCTACTTTCTTTTCTTCTTTCATTCTTTTTTTTCATTATTTCTTTCTTACTTTTTTTCCTCCCAATTTCTTTCTCTCTTTCTTACTTAACTATTCCATTCTGCACCCATTGGCATGCATTGGGCCATTTGGATGTATGTTTTTACTTGACAGGTTTGCAAACCACTTGCAAAGCTTGTTCTTTATAACAAATATCCAATCAATTTTGAATAGCCAATTAGCCTAACATGAATGTTTTAGATTGTAGGAGGAAACAGGAGTACCCAGAGGAAATCCATCTAGAAATACCCTCACCAACCAGGGGACTCTTCTTCTTTTTTAGAACTTTCAAATTGATGCAATAAATAAATAAATAAACAATCAAACAAACAAAAATAAATAAATAACTAAATAAGTAAGTAAGTAAGTAAGTAAGTAAATAAATAAATAATTAGACAAAGGTGCTGTATGTGAGCTGATGTGTAAGAAAATGGCTATAGTTTAACATGGTTTTTTAAACATGAACCAGCTTGAGTTTTGTAACAGATGCACCACTGTCACTTATTCAAAAGTGTATTAATGCTAAGTATTTAGCTGATGGACAAAAGACCAGCTACAAGGCAAAAAATATTAAGCTAGAAAAAAGGATAATTAAAAAAGTCCATTGTTTCAACAAACTTAAGCAATATGACATTTATTTTCATCCAGTGCTGGGTTCATTTGTCACCTTAATTTTGCTTAGTCTCGACCTGACCAAAAGGAGCAAAAATGCCATGGAGATTACATACTGAGATCAAGTCTAAAGGGACTGCAATAAAATATTAGTGTGCATCTGTTTTTTGGTAAGCAGAGATAGACATGTCTCTCCATGGCATCTCAGAACACCTAACACATCAACCCTTGAGGTGGATGGTTTCAATAGCAGAAGACTACATTGGGTTCCCCTCCTATTAGAAATCTGATGCTAGAATGGACATGATCTTTTTATAATTTGAACTCTTTTACTAACATGGCTGGTGAATACATCTCACAAATACGGTTTATGTGTTTTTCTAATGTGTTTATATCAATATAATCACTGTAGGAGCATGTAGGAGCTTGTGTAAGCCAAGCTTACTGATGTCTGTGCATATGGATTCATTAGGGACTTGGATTGGTCTGATTGGTGGGGAATTTATAAAGTGTGTGACATCCCTCAATACTTTTCTGAAAATTATAATTTTCTTACTGCATTTTTAAAGTATTTTGGCAGGACTTTTTAAAAACCTGCCTCATTTTAATAACCCCATGGCTGCTTCCTGTAGGACTGCATGAAATATATTTACTTCAATATTTCACTAAAACTAGCTGATGAATTGGCGTTTTATGTATAAATTATTCATAAATACATAAACTGTGTTCAGGGCTCAAACATGAACATCATTAGAACATCTGATGCTCCATTATGAAGCTAAAAAATTAGACAAGTTCATGTTAGAGCGAATTAAGATAATTTGTCCACAGAGTATTTCCTTCATATTAATCAGTTAATGGACATTCTTTTGTCTGGATCACCTTCATAAAAAGGGAGTTGGTCCTTTGCTAGTGTGAGAACTGAAATATAGAGGTATATAGTAGGTGTAGGTGTGTGTGTGTGTACTGTGTTCCTTAGTTCTTTTTAACAAAGGATAAAATTAACAATGAAAACACAATCAAGCAATGGATTAAAAGAAGCAAACAGAAACAGTACTGCAGTCTCTACCTCAGTTACAGATGCATTATTTAAAGTGGTTGGTAGTGGAGGGTGTGCAGTGCAGACATCATTAATAAATAAAAGAAGCCTTAAGACTTACGCTAAACAAGTGTAATTCTGCAATACCACAGTGTGCAATGGACATTAATTCCTGCGTGTCATGCTGTGTTATATTCAATACATTATTACACATCTTATGAAACAGCACTGTAGATGTCCTGTGAAGGTCCATTACTCAAAAAGCACAGCTATTTAAAGCAGCAGGCTGCCTGAGTTTGTGTGTAAAACCTGACACTTACTATGCATTTTTTCATTATCCTCACACAGATTCAACATTTCCCATAATCAGCAAGCACAAATAACAACACCATGTATGCCAAGCTACAAACACATTCACAGTACTGAGATCTAATGCTGACTAGAAGTGCTCAATTCATTATTATTATAATAATAATAATAATTATTATTATTATTATTATTATTATTGTTGTTGTTGTTGTTGTTGTTGCTGCTGCTTTACTCTTTGCTTTTTAATGGTACTGGCACTGAATCTCTTTATTTTTCCAAATCTAGTCTTCCTTTCTGCATGACTAAAGCAGCACATCAAATTAGTTTTTTTTAATACCACAGAGAGACAAACTGGTAGCTATAGCAATAACTTAGATGAAGATTTAATTGGCCAAGCTTCTCTTCCTAAAGGGTAAGAGGAGAGACAAAGCTCACAGGAAATGTAAATGAGACGGGAAATGCAAAGATTTTTAACCTTGTTTAATTATGCATCCACGCATTTAAATGCAAAATGAAACGGAGGACAGCAGTTCTTACATGTTTTATGCCTCAATATCGTTCTAGAAACAGAATACAAGGAGGAAATGTACATAAACTATAAACACTTAGTTAACAGAACGTTTTTGTAGACTCTTATACCTACCTATAAATTGCACAAACCTGTGCATGGATGGTTTGAACATCTGTTTGATCCAGGTGATGCATAAAGCCATCAAACTGCCTACTAGGTTTGCTATATAGCACACAGAACTGTTGCTTACAGACTTTTAAAGAGCAGTGCTGAATAGGCTTTAGACATTGTTTGCTCTTTTCAGCTCACAAGGGATCAGTGGCTCCCCAAGCCTGGAACTCGATTATAGCCACGTAATCAGTCAAATCTCTTAGCAGAGCTGTCCTACTTCTCTCTAGTGTTCCTAGCTGAGAGACCAACACTGACAGCACAGGCTGTTGAACACAGACTGACAGATTTTAACTGATTTGGTAATAAATACATCATTACATATTCATGAGATGCATATGAGTTCTTTACCACACAGTGATGTAGTCGTAGATGGGCTCCGTGCTGAGGACAGTGAAGTTGATGTAGATACCATTGCCAGGGGGAACCCTCACACTCCACACGCAGTCCTGGAAGTTCGGGTACTCAGCCGGGTGGCCGGGGGAAAAGATGGTGCCATTCATAGATGTGATGTTTCCTCCACATAGTGCTTTAAGGAAGTAAAAAAAAATGGCATTTACTTCATTAGTTAACTTAATAATTAAAAAATAATTAAAAGAAACCCTGTTATTCTAACATGTCAGACGTTCAAGTATAATTTTATTTTGGAAGATAAGTTAAATTCTCTTTATCACAAGCCAGAGGAAAGTTTTTTTTTTGCTATAAGCATGCATGATACATTAAGAAATGAAATATCACTGAGGTAATGACAAGACTCTATGCCTTAAGCTTATCTCTCATTCTCTTAGTTTATTGCCTATAATAGAAAAGCAACAAAATACACATTTCACATTAGTTTCGAAATAAGAAAAATCGCACCCTACTGAGGACATTTAGTTTTCAAAGCACTTTTTGTAACATACCCAAAGCTTCTGTGGATGATGATAAAGAGATAAAAGAGGTACAGGGATGTACAATGGTGTGTTAAGAATCACTACAGATAATATACACAGTAATGTCATACTAAATGCCTTGCCGTATCATTTTTTTCATTCAGGAAACCTTGGTACTATGTACTAGTGTGTGTGTGTTCTTTGAACTCTAAGTTTGTATTAGGTGTACAGGATAAACAACAAATATGTGTGTTTTAAAAATTCATGACAAGTTATAGATGATGATGTAATTGTTGTGATGCTGATACAACAACCACTAATGAGGATCACTATTATCAGGGACACAATCTAAAATCATGTGATGGCCTGGCGAGCTGTCCAGGGTGTACTCTGCCCTCGCCCAGAGTCAGCTGAGATGGGCGCCAGCCTCCCTGCGACCCTAATTAGGATTAAGCGCTTCAGAAAATGAATGAATGAATTAACACATTGAGTATATAAAGTCAAGTAATCTAACATATTGATCCATCCATCCATTTCTTCTTCCATTCATTATCTATACTGCTTTTCACAAATAGTAGGTTTCACATAATATACAGGGACTGTGTCGAGTTCAGTGTAAAATTATCTCATCTTTTTTTTCCCCAGTTAAATATGTTAAGTTTTATTAAATTGAAAAAAGTGGATGATGCAGAACTCTCAGCATCCCTACTTACTGCTAGCAGTCTATAGAGCTTTATTTCACATTTTAAAGATATGAAGTGTCAGCATGAACTGGTCACCTTCACAGCGTGGCACAGGGAAGTTCCAGTTGCGACTTGTGCCATGCAGACAGGTGAGAGAGGTCTCTCCAATTAAGGAATATCCTGGCAGACACTCAAATGACACTGTCATGCCAACGCTAAAGTCACTGCCAATCACAATGCCATTCCTGAAGGGTCGCGGGTCAGGACAGCTCTGAAGCTGGTAGGCTGAAAACAACAACATAATGAGCCTACAGCAAACTGTTTGCAAACATTGGTGTAAAATATATCTGACAGCATATAACTCATATACAACTGTACAAACATAAGGGTAGTACAGACATTTTTTTTTTTTCAAAACAACATTTTCAATAAATATTTCATAATCATTCATACAAAGAAAGCAGAATGGTAGATAGTTGATACTTGAGACAATAAAAGTGATATTAAAATATCCTTTGTAAGGACAAGCATGTAAAACTCGGGGATAAAAGAACATGTCCTAATCACAGCCAATATAAGCTAAACATAAAACAATATTAAATGTATGTTTCAGATATGTGGTGCACAACATTTCACTATTGAATCGCAGACAGGCTCA
Organism: Neosilurus hyrtlii; assembly: GCA_028564935.1. Lineage (NCBI taxonomy): Eukaryota > Metazoa > Chordata > Actinopteri > Siluriformes > Plotosidae > Neosilurus > Neosilurus hyrtlii. The sequence goes on along the minus strand of JAOUQZ010000028.1, from coordinate 17,053,790 downwards.
ATTTGCTATTATCCCAAGAGGGGTCTGAGTTCACATTGAGGAATATTTACTAAGCACATTCCAGTACAGAAACCATAAAGCTGGACAGATAGGTAATCAAACCATGCCAAAATGATAATCAAACCATGTTGCATGCCAAACTTATTATGCACACTTTATTGAGTACCTCAATATAGGCTATTTTCTATATATTAGGCTTATCTTCTTATAATCTTCTACTTCTTGTATTACCTAAACTTGACTTAGTGTTCTCCTGCATTTTATATGAAAGGTAGTGACACAAAAAGACCTATTTAACCCAAGAAAAAACCTTGCAATCACAAAAGCAGTTCTGAGGTCTTAAAATCAGCCAGAACATCAATCTAAGTGAGTAAGCAGAGTATACAGTGATCAGTAGAGTGGTGCTGAAAAATTTTGAATAATTTCACCGGACAGGGTGTCATTTTGTTCCTTTTGGTCCCAAATATTTTTTATACATCCCTTTTAATATATCCATTTTTGAGATTTTTCGGCCTTTTATATCTTAGACAATAATACAAAGTTTCAACATATATCAGTAATTTATGATATTGTTTTTTTCTTTAAAAATCACAGTAGCTTATGTGCTGAATTTTAGTGCTGCAAAAAAAGAAAAGTTCAATAAAACTTAAAAAGTTCTGCCATATTTAACTAACCAACGATATGTTGACTTCAATAAAGATAACATAAATCCAGTTTCTAGGCAGCTTTCCGAGCCTCTGAAAAACACACAAATAATCTTTAGTACAGTGCTGTTAAAATAATGTGTCCTACATATATTCTCTGTAGGTTTTACAGGTTTTACGTACATTCTCTGTAGGTTAACTTTTTTCAAAGAAACAAAATACATTATCAAGTTAATAAGTGTTACAAAATAACAATTCTAGTTGGGTTTTTCAAGAGTCGATTTCTTGGAGTCTGGGTACATTTTTCTATGAGTAGAAACGACCTGGAGTAGAGCTTGTTTTTGCTGTTCATCCTTTGTAAGTAGACTGTTGTAGTCTTGAATTAATGCTACTCCCCTTTCTGTTCGATCATTAATTACAACTAACCCTGAAGTGGTGTTTCTTGACTTCTGAAAGTTGGTGCTTGTATCCCATGAATGCTGCTTTTTTCTCATCCAGTCAATTGAGGCCCCAAGTATGGTGAAAAAGTTCATGGTTTCTTTGGTCATGAATTCACTTAGGAATCAATTTGGATGACTTACAAATGACTGATATTTAACATGGGGGACTTCAGTTTTCTTTTTTTGATCATTTGACCATTTTTTTTTATCATATCTTGGCCTTGGTCTTCCCATCAATTCTAGCATCGAAGAATGCAAGTGCTACGAGTTCTTGGCTCAAATACCATTTGTGCTGACTTGATGACTATATCATGTGTTTGTGATGGAGAAGAACTCAACGGAGCATGGCACATTTAATATTCAATAAAATTCTTTAAAATTTGGTATTGATTAGTTTTATACCAAAAGGCACAAAACCTGACCCAGTCCTGAGAAATAGCTCAAATTTAGTGTTTTGGAACCCACCCTACCTATCAGACATAACATTAAAAACATTATGACCACTCACAGGTGAAAAGATAAACATTATATTGTAAAATTATACAATTATATTGTTACAGTGGCACCTGAAAAGAAGTGGGATGTATTAGGCAGAAAGTGAACAGTCATTTCTTGAAGCTGATGTGTTGGAAGTCAAAAAATTGGATCTGAGTGACTGCGACAAGGGCTAAAATGGCAGGTCTTGTGTTCTTGGTAAGCAGTGGTATATAATCAACAGATGTGGTTATGACATGGGGAGTGAAATCTAGTATGTCTGGTCTAATCTCACAGAAGAGCTACTAGCACAAACTGCTGAAGCGGTTAATGCTGGACATGATAAAAAGGTGTCAGAACACAGTGTCTTGCAGCATACTGTGTATTGGGCTGCCTAGCCGCAGAGCAGTCAGGTGGTGTTAATATTATGGCAGATTTGTGTAAATACAGAGAACTTTCTCTGCAAATATCATGTTGTATCTGTTGAGCAATTCTGACTATATGGACATATGATCATACTTAAGATGTAAACATGTACTTTAAAGGTTTCGATTAACAAAGCATGATGGCAAGCTAATCCTACTGATTAGAATAAATTGAATGATTAAAAAACTCCACATATACAAAGTGCATGCTGCGGAAAAGGTCAGCTTATTAATGTCGACTGTTTCATAGAGCTAATTTCACCTGTTGATTTAAGGTCTTTACGTTGGTGTAATTTATTTGTACAAATGCCACATCATTTTCTGTCATTAAATGTTTATTAATGCAAATATTTCATGTAAAGCAAGGAAGTCATGTTTTGATGAGTAAAGTAAAGGTGAGCTCACCCTGGTATGTGATATGGAATCCAGGCTTGTTCTGTGAATAATCACTATGGAAGAAAAAACTCGTCTCATGGGTGGTGCTAAACAGAGGCTCTGGCACCTGAGGTCCACTGAACCTGTCAATCACAGCACTGGTTTCTGCTGACCCACTCCGGATCTCCAGATAGTCATGGATGGCCTCGGTGGAGAAGTTAAGAAACTGCAGGTGGATTCCTAATGGAGTACATTTTAATATTAAATCATGTGCAGTTATAACACAGCTAATCCTTCATATGCTGTAATATGATGGGTAAACATATTTAGGGAACTTGGCTAATGACTTACTTAATGTCATAACTAGCCTACAATGTGCCAATTTTACCAACAACCAGCCAACAACCAACCAACCAAACAAACAAAAACCTACTGGCCCAAACCATACAAATCCAAATGCATTTTGCTTGCTAAGTAGATCAGATCTTGTTACACACTGTAGGAAATCATACATGTTTGGAATATTCACTGAATAACAAAAATGATCAAAATATCTCATCTTAACTGCTTTAGGATGATTCAGATAACCAACTAACTTAGCCAATATTGCTATATAAGGACAAGCAGTTCTCTTAAGCAACACACTTTATTAATTTATCTCATGTAATGCATGACCAGTGGGATATCCACATGGGTAGAATACTTAAAATCTAAGAATACATTCTTATATAATACATTTGTACTGTAATAATATTTAGCCATACCAAAGCCAACAGGTAAAGAGACAGTCCAGGTGCAGTCAAGGCCACTGGGGTAATTTCCAGGATATCCAGGACTCAGGACGACACCACTCATTTCAGTCAAGGATCCTCCACACTGAGCTATGGAGAAGCCAAAGCAGACTCATTTGCCAACAACTCATCAATATCATGCAATGTTATAATGGCAGTGGTTAATTTTTAATCTCTAGTGCCTGTGAACTGTCTTGTTTAATGGTTGTTTTACTTCTGCCTGTCATAAAAAAAGGATTTATATCAAATAGGACTAATTAAGGAAAGGTTCTTGTTCCTTTAAATAGGAAAGTAATTCTACTCTTTTCACCATTAGAACCATGCTTTACTCAATTACACTATACATATTGTGCTTTTGCATAGAAATTTCAGACAATGAACATTGGACTATTGTACCCCAGGACTGCTAGCTGAGTGTGATAATATGATGTTGAAAATACAGAGGTTCGAGTGTAAACTACCAGCTGAATCTCAAACAAGGGCGGCACAGTGGTGTGCATCTGAACGTCTGCCTAACAGCATGGAAGTCCTGGTGTTCGAGTTGCGGGCTTCATGAGAGCATTTTCTTGGAGAGTTTGCGTGTTCTCCACTTGCTTATGTGGATTTCCTCTAGGTTTCCTCTCACAGTCAAAAGACACTTACAATAATTGGCTGCTCCAAGTTGCCCCTAGGTGTGAGTATAGAAGGTTGTGTGTATGCTGGCCCTCGAATGGACTGGCGAGCTATCTAGGGTGTATCCCACCTTCTGCCAGAGTTGGCTGAGATAGACTCCGGCCTATCTTCAGGCTTAATTGTCAAGTAGGATTAACCGGTTTGACAAATTAATGAACAAATCTCAAGCAGTGTTCTACTGCGCACAAAGTGCTCTGGGCAGAGAGTACATCACGACACCATATTTAGGGAGGACACCAAGTGAATAGGAATCCATTACCTGTATCACAGGTAAGAGAGATAAAATCAAACTAAATACTGACTGTGTGTTAATAAATAAAAATAAATGTGACACATGACATAGTATTATACAACTGTGAGACGTGATACCTGGAAGGGTGATCAAATTCAGCATGGCAGATTAAGTACAGTATGGCTTAAATGTTGAAAATAGAACCAAATGCAGGATAGTAATAATGTATAATCATTGAGAGAACAGAGTTGTGCTGCACTAATTGGTGGAAAATGATAAGACTGATGCCTGATTTTTTCTGGTTCACAAAGCAAAGGACAAACACCTCTGACTCCTTAGATAATAGCACCTCAAAGAAACCTGCATAGCCACAAAGAGAACAACACATTTATCACAGTGATATATCAGTTGCCTCTTGTTTTGACACAACCCTCCTTTCTTCACACCTTTCTTATTCCTAATGTTAAACGGGAGGATACCTGCAGTAAAATTCTCCGCAAGAAAAAACACAACTTGATTGAATTCTGATCCCAATTACTTACTTTCTTTTCTAAATAAGCACCTGAGAGAACCAACTATCGGCATGGTCTGATTTGTGACAGTGAAGGATTTATCCAATAGGAAAGCAGTGAAATGTTTAAGGAATGATTAAATGGCATTTCCTACTGAAATAAAAGGTGCATCAGAGCTTAAAAGTTCCATCTGATAAGGCTAACCGTGGCAAAACAGGAGGTGGTGGAAGTTTGTGTGCACATCTCAGTAATGAATGTTTGCCTTTAAAGGAGGAGAAGCCGCAGAGAATCAGAGAGAGCAAAGGACAAAGACCATTGAAATATTACTGACAAACAAAAGCTTGCCTTCATCAGTAACAAACTGAAGTGCATTGAAACACGTTACCGCAAAATAGAAAAGTTGTACAAGGTTGTCATTGATCAGAAACAAAGCTTTTAAAGACATAAATCTGGCCCTAAGCTGAGTGTGAAATGCTGTCACGGATCTCATGATGTCCAGGTGGAAAGCCCAAGTTACTAAGGAAGGTTTCATGCAAAAATGGTCTGAGAGTAAAATCATAAAAAAATACAGTCACAGATTGACTGACATTCTTTATACACTTTTTTGGCAACAAGCTTCAGACTCGTGTTGTACCAGTACTATTCTACGTACATGCACTTCTGAGCATTTAAACAATTTAGCTAGATGCTGCACTGGATTATTTATAGAATCTCATCTTTAAGCTATTAAAGCATTTTGCATTAAGCACTTAGTGGTTAATGAAGATTTCTTCACATTCTCTGAGCTCAAAGATGTGCTCAGCTGTAGTTTGGGCTTGAAGTGATTGACAGAAGTCCTCTTGAGCTGCACTTCGGAATTCATGTCGAATGTAAACAAGCTAATTGGCCATATCTGCAACATCTGTAGTCTTTTTTGAGCTGAATGGAAAAATAGCAGCAAAGTTTAATGCGCTGAATCAGTGTTTTTAACATCATCTCCCATAGCTCCTATTTTCTGCAACACCGGAAAGCGGAACCAAGTTCAGCTGTTTGGCAGCCTTCTCCTCACACATGATGCACGTTATCTCTTTGGCTACAAAGGAAACAGTTGTTCATCAATAGTTTGGCTTGTTGGCTTTTTCTGTGAAGAAACTAGCATGATACAAAGCTTCTTGTGCTTTGGCTGTGGGTGTAGCACAAAACTGTATTGTTGACTTGGACTGTTTAAGTTCCACATGTTTTCTGAAATAAAACGCAACTAGTTTGTCTTTCTGTGGCAGTGGTGGCCCGGTGGTAGGGTGCTGGATTACTGATTCCATGTTCGGGGGTTCAAGCCCCTCTATCAGCGGGATGTCACTGCTGTTCCCCCAGTTCAACTAATTGGGTTATCAAAGGCCGGCCATGTCTCTCACTGTTTATGGTGAGAGGCATGTAAAAGAACCATTGCTGATTTTTGTCAAGAGTAGGCTGCATAGCCATCAGTGTGTTTCTGCCCTGCGATGGCCTGGTGAGTTCTCCAGGATGTTGAGCTGAGATGGCCTCCCCGCGACCCTAATTAGGATTAAGCGGTTCAGAAAATGAATGAATGATAGTTTGTCTTTCCACTTTGTGCACTTAGTTGCTTAGTGCCATCTGAAATGTGAAGGTTTCATACAATCACTACTAAGAACAACTCCACACACTGCAGCCTAGACTCATCCTTTGTCCAACTACAAAAGAATCTGAACTTAAACGAACTTGAGTCATATTCCCTCACTGTTTTGCGTAATTACGGTTAGTGGGTGCCAGGGAAGCTTTACTGGCACTGCTAAAGTCAGAACTATCACTATCACTGTCATTGACTTCGGTTTCTGCTGTGCTGCTCGACATATTAACTGGGCCCCCCACCACCATTTCCCATGATTGCAATGTTTTTGAATCATCATTTTTTCTTCCTCTACTTGGCAACAGCATAGAGGCTAAGCCGTGATTACAGACATGGAAAGAGCAAATATCATATCAATTATTTAAGCTTAAAAAGTTAGCCTCATAAGCATATACTATATTATAGAATGTAAATGTGAAAAGTTGTGTGCACATTGGCACTGTGATGGTCTGGCGAGCTATCCAGGGTACACCCGCCTTCACCTGGAGTCGGCTGGGATGGACCCCAGCTTCCTTGCAACCGTCATAATAAATAAAGTATATAAACGTCACTTCACAATACATATATATGAATGAATTTTCATTCATGCTATTTCACTGGTGCTTGTGGTGTGACAAGTCAAGTTTTGGGTGGATTTTTACTTGTTGTGACAGAGAAAACAAATACACATGACACCCTTTATGCACAGTCATGTGCCTGTTTTGAGAATTTCGAATAAACAATGAAAGTCATCCTTCTTTTGGTGTCTTGTCGAGAAGCAGATAGAATACATAATGATGCCTACGCTCATGCTTGGCCTTGTTTTGATGTGTTTGTTCTGGGACCCTTATACTGCACAAATCCAATAAAGTAAATGAGAACAATCTAATTATTTTTATTTAGCACTTTGTGTTAATTCTCCTGTCTCTCCCTTTGCAGATCAGTGAGTAAAGCTGTCACGACACCAGCTCAGCTCCTGTGCACATTCAGACTGCTACAGCTGTCACTGATCATTTATTCATTCTTGGTTCTTACTCCATAAATGTTTACTTTAATATCTATATAAAAACCCCTCCTTTCTCTTACCATCTGCTTATCAAAGACCACTTCCACGTCTATCATTTTGATTGTCTTTATTAATTTTGTTTAATTTTGTTGCCTGGAAATCTAACTTTGGACAATATTACATAAATTGATGAGACTGTCTGCTGAAAATCATCTCCATTTTAAGAGTTGTCTGGTCTTTAAAAAATGGTTTCCCCCTTGTTGTTCTCCCCCATATCAACGATTATACCGAATGCTGTTTAGTGCTTCTGAGATTTCGGTTCTCAGGCATCCATTTAAATTTAAACCTGCACTGTGAGAAGACGATGAAAGGATAACCTCTCATAAGGCGTGCTTGGCTAATTTAACACAGCCGAGTGCAATATTAACTTCATTATTTATATCATCGAAACCCATTCTCTATAACTTGGCCAGCCATTTAGAAATAAATGTGCTTTATTTTGTGTTATTACATTTATTCATATTCACTTGAGCTCTGGGATGCGATGCGCCTTATCTGAGCTAAACAGAAAGCACTCTGAAATTAGTGTTAAAAAAGTCATATTGTGGGTTTTGGGAGCGCCTTCATTAAAGATGTGAGTAAGCAGCTGGACGGTTAATTATTCAGCTTTCCATTTCATGATTTTCTGCTTGGCTAGGGGTGAAACAGTAGGAAGCATGAAGCTTTGAGCTTCTTTTAGAGGGGTTTGAGGAATGTAAAGAAATAACCATTTTTTGGGGGGATGAATTTTAGAATAATGTTTCAGAAATAACTAAGGGAATAAAGTATAATTAAGGTTACAGTTAATCTCTTTTAGTCAAAATAAGTTTCCTATAGCATATAGTACATTGCATTATAATACCAGGATGGTGGATTTCTAGAGATGTGCCCCTCCTAATATGTGTTCGCCACTGACAATCAAAGTGTTGAAGTTCATGAAAATACTTGTATTTTGTATTATTTTCTAAATTCATAAGAATATATAGTTATTTATATCACCCTCAGCATTATGAGCAACTTGAGTACAACGTAAAATCATAACATTTTAAGAATTTCTTCATATTTAATATGTCAACTTTTACTATCATGTTAGTGTGTATTCCATGTTTTAGTGGAAGAAAAAGGACTCAGGGAAAGTCTAATGAGTTAACACTTCCAGTGCTCCAATGGGTTTCTTCCAGGTACTTCCTGGCCTTAGTCGGCTGAGATAGGCTCCATTCTCCACGTGACCCTAGTGGTAGGTTTAAGCAGTTTACAAATGAGAGAGTGAGTGAATATTATAAACTTGCTTAAATTTAAATAGTGACCTATTAATATTCAAGATGTCATTTTTTTCTACATTTCTAAAAGATTCTCTTTATTTCTATCCCACAATCTATTATCTATTCTACTTATCCGTCAGGGTTGTTGGGGAACCAATTCCAACTGACTTTGGGTGAGAGGAGGGATATATCTGGAAGAGATCACTATTGCACTGCTAACACAAAGCCAAAAAAATATTCACACTCACATTCACACCTATGGTGAGTTTATAGTATCCACTTGACCTAATATCCATTTCTTTGTACCATGGAAGAAATCTGGGATACATGGAGGAAACCATGAAAGCATGCAGAGAACATGCAAAAAAAGACCCTGGTTGAACCTTAATCCTTACCACTGTGATGCCACCGCTGAGTTACCATGCCACCACATTGATTTACATTTTCAAATAAAATACATCAACAAATAAAGTTTTGTGGTTCACTGTATGCTCAACCTACAACAATTCAGTCTACACAATTTTCTTACCAAGGCAGAGTGGCACAGGGTAATTCCATCTCCTCACCGGTCCTGGCATACATGTAATGTGAGCATTACCCTGAATAAAAACATTAGATCCTTCATCAGTACAATTGCATACCTTTTCAAACTTAGTACATATGCTCTAATATATAGTCATATAACATATATGCTCTTTCTCTCTCTCTCTCACTCTCATTCTCCACACACACACACACACACACACACACACACACACACACACACACACACACACACACACACACACACACAC
>JAOUQZ010000028.1:17020277-17036002 GCA_028564935.1 Neosilurus hyrtlii | reverse complement strand
GTGTGTGTCTTAGTGAGACAGAAACAGGAGGGGTGGGGATGGGGTGGGGAGTGGGAGAGATGGGAGCGAGTGCAGGAAAAGAGAGAGAAACAGTGCTAGAAGACAAGAAATGCTCAATATATCTGTGCCAGATGGTTAAATTATTAAAGAAATTCAGTTCGTAGCAATTTCTGGCTCATTAATATTTTAGAACTGATATACAGAATGCACCGTGTGTGCAGGTAATCATGGGAAATCTTTGCAATTTCTGAACTTGGAGTTGAAACCAGTAGGAAACTGAGTAAAACTAAACAAGGCCAGGCGCATGTCACCCTGTGAGAACTGCAAAGCACAGACAGCCAAGACACAGCTAGGATGTGGAAGCACAAAATTTCCACATAATTAATTAAAAATGAGGGTGCTCTGTTGAAGTTTGCCTATTCATCCACTCACATCCCATTCCACACTTTTTAAACCTGACTAATTACACTGCTGAGGGCAAACACTGTGCTGCTTTGCATTAAGGGGAATTGTGCAGTGTCCCTGTTTTCTCCTGCTTTGAGCTCTGAGCTTCGAGTCTGCTTCCATCTTCCTACTAGAACTGTTAATTAACCCTCTTCACCTCTGAATAAGATTGTGACAGTGCAGTTAGTTTCTAAATGCTTCAGTTCTCTTCCTGATGACTTCTAATGAATGCTTTAAATAAACAATACTGGAAAGTGACTGGACAAATAATTTGACACTCACCCATGCAGGTGGGCAGCGTGTCGTTCCATTGTGCCAGGGCATCAGGAACTGTTTCACAGCGAATAGCAGTGGAGCCTTGCAAAGTGTAGCCTGGGTTACATTCAAACATCACGGCTGAACCCACAGAAAAGTCGTTGCCTATGCGCTTGCCAAAGCGAGGCTCAGGCACCGAGCTACACTGTGTGGCACTGGTCCGTGGTACAGCTGTAGGGTACAGCAAAAAGAACTCTAATAATGTCTACCACATAGAAGTAAAAGTGCTGTCTAATAAATAATTCTTCTTGTTATAATACAGCCACTTTTTAGAGAGTACACATTTGTGCTACATTAAAACAACACAAAGTACTTTTTAACCATTTCTAGTTATATTTAATGCTGTAGAACATCGGGGAAACAACTTAGTTTATTGGTTCACTTTCCTTACCATGACTGTAAACAGTCTTCATTTTTTCTCTCTTGATTTAATATGACAAAAACAACAATAACAACAAAAACCCCAGCTTGTTATAAGAAACCACTGAATGCAAACTTTATTTGTGCTGTAAAATGTTGAAACTGGTGACTTCCCATAAATGTTAAATAAACCTTTCCTCATAGAAACAATGAATAAGAGATAATGAATGAAATAATGAATAAGTTGTTCACAACTTCAATTAAAATAAATAATTGAATAAATACACAAATAAGTAAGTAAGTTTAATATGTATTATTTGGCTTCAAAATGTATCTGAATGAGGGCATAAACAGGCAAATTATAGTTATTTTTTAAATCAAAGCACCAGTTTATTTAATAAGACCTTCTGACCAATGCGATTCAAGAATTTACCAACACATCTGCATTTGTTAATTATTTTATATCTAGCAATTTATTAGTTTCTGTGCTAAGACATTACTATTACTAAGATATTACTAGTTTTTTAGTTTAATAAAGACTGACACATGGCCTGTTAACATGTGCTCTGTTAAGAATATTAAATGCAAAGAAACTGAATGGGAATGGTCAATTTTGATTTTCATCAAAAACTACACTTACAATACAATTTTACTGAGTTAAGAAGCACAACTGCCAGCTATATGAATGTTTTTCATGTATATTTATGTAATGTACTACCAAATACTTACCAAATAATAAATGAAAAGGAAAAATACTCTGCCCAGCTGCCCTCCTCTGACAGAAACTCCAGCTTGCTGTCTAGAACGACAGCAAGCTGGAGTTTCTGTCAGAGGAGGGCAGCTGTCCTTTTCAGATCCCTCGGGTAGACGTGTGTAAATACTTTAAAAAGGTAAACACATGGAAAGCTGCTGGACCGGACAACATCCCAGGCCGTGTTCTCAAAGCATGTGCTCAGGAACTGGCAGATGGCTTCGCAGACATTTTTAATGTTTCCCTACTCTTGTTTGTAGTTCACGCATGCTTCAAGAGGACCATCATTATCCCTGTCCCAAAGAAACCTAATGTGAGCTGCCTCAGTGACTACTGCCCAGTAGCCCTCACCTCCATCATCGTGAAGTGCTTTGAGCATATAGTCAAAGCTCACGTCACATCTTCACTGCCTGCTACACTCAACCCATATCAGTTCACCTACTGATCAAACAGATCCATAGATGATGCATTAGCTCTGCACACTGCTCTGTCACACCTGGACCACAAGAACACTTATGTGCGGATGCTGTTTATTGACTACAGCTCTGTTTTCAACACCATAATTCCATCCAGGCTTGTCATGAAGCTCTGGGTTCTGTGCATCAGCGTCTCCTTATGCAAATGGATCCTGGACTTCCTTAAGGGCAGACCACAGGTGGTGCAGATCTGCGGTGTGACGTCCTCCACACTAACGCTCAGCACCGGTGCCCCCCATGAATGTGTGCTCAGTGACCTGCTGTACACCCTGTTCACCCACACCTGTATGTCCACACACAGCTCCAACACCATCATTAAATTCGCAGACTACACCACCAACATCGGCTACATTTCAGATGATGACGAGTCTGCATACAGCGCAGAGGTGAGAGCCCTGACATCATGGTGCCAGGAAAACAACCTGCTGCACAATGTCAGCAAGACTAAGAAGCTCATCATGGACTACAGGAGACTGAGCGGTGGAGGTCTCACACCAATCCACATCGAGGGGACAGAGATAGAGAGAGGCAGTTGCTGCAGGTTCTTGGGGATCCTGGGGTGTGATCACAAAAGCAACGACAATGGTTTTTCCTTCTTTGGCAGCTCAGGAGGTTTGGCATGGACTCAAGAATACTCACCAGCTTCTACCAATGCACCATATATTTGTGAGTATTATTACTTTATTTCTAATGTTTTTATACTTACTTTATATTTTATCTAAATGTTAATTATTTGTGCAATATTTGTTTCTTATGTGCAATATTTAGGGGGCTTTGAAGTCCAAGAATTTCATTGCCGGTAGTGATGTTCCATTGTTACCTGTATATGACAAATAAACTCGAACTTGAACTTGACAGAATTATTTCTTACATAAAAGCTTTAAATTCTCAGCACTAGTATTGACATCCACCTTTCATTATGCTGTCAAAAGGTGTATGTAATGCTTGTAAATGCATTATGAAGGTACAGGAACTCTTCAAACAAAGTGTTAAAGAGAATTCTTATATGAGTGTCATAAGCTTTAACATTCAGTACTGAATACATTAGCTGCTGTTAAGTAGACGAAAATAGTGAAGATAATTTTTTTCTGAGATAAATTGTATGCTTCAGATTTTTGAGTTTAATAACACACAATTCAAAGGAGGGGGGCAATGTGGCATAGTATTCAGCACGTCTACCTCACAGCAAGAAGGTCCTGGGTTCAAGTCCTGGGCTCAGGTGGTTTTCGTGTGGAGCTTGCATGTTCTCCCCATGCTTGTGTGTTTCCTCTGGGTTCTTAGGATTTCTCTCGCATTCCAAAAACACGCACATTAGGCTAATTGGCTGTTCCAAACTGCCCCTAAGTGTGAGTGTGCATGGCTTTGTGTGTGTGATGGCGATGGTCTGGCAAACAGTTCAGGGTATACCCTGCCTTCACCCACTGTCGGCTGAGATAGGTTCCAGCCTCCACGCAACCCTAGTAGAAGTGAGTGTTTGGCAAATAAGAAAGTGAGTGAGTGATCCAAAGGAGCTTGAGAGAGATGAGATTGAGTGAGATCTGCTGTCATTCCACCTCCGCAGCTCCATTTCAACGAATGGCTTATAGAAAACGCCTTGAAATAAATTCTCAGTTATTAAGTTAGCAGCCTTGAGAGTGTGAAGTCAATGATTAGTTTAAAAATATGTTTATATTTATTTAACCCCCCCCAAACAAAAAACAAATGAACAAACAAAACATTGAACTTGGAAATGTACTAATAGAATTAATACAACAGGATTTCATAAAATAAAAAAGCTCTCTTACATTCTGCTCTACAAGAACACTGGATTTTAAGGTATCCACATTAAATAAGAACCTTTCATGTTCTTATACAGTGAAGTGCAGCTCGGTTTTCCCTTAACGATTGTATTTAATAGAAAATGTCACACAGTGGCACACAACACTGTCAAATTCTGTATTTACTTCAGCCGGCTAAAGGATTTTTCCATCTGAATCAAGCACTTCTAAAGTGCAAATAAGTGCCAAAGGCAGTGAAAGCCTTTAACAGTATCTGAACAGTGACCAGTGAATAGCCGAGGAACGGATTAGCTTCCTAGCTACAAAACCAGCTCAGTCACAGGTGACTGTCAGCAATGTTTCAGAGGTTTTCACAACACGGTGAAGCAGTGAACGAAGATTGTAATACATGTCAGAATCAGAACATCAGGACATTGCTGAGCCATGCCAGAGTCCTGGGCGGCCTTTTGGAGGGATTTAAGTGAGAAGAAAATATACAGAAATCATAAAAATGTTTTATAATTATAGGACGCTTTGAAGCAAATTTGAAATGTTTGCTGAGCAGGGCAGCATGATTTGTCCCAACAGTGCTGAGCAATGCTTTTTTTCCTCTGTAAACATCATAAAGTGGTAGCTGACAAAACCCTCCCATTAAGGCCTTCATGATTCTGCAGATTCCAGTTGTATGAACAAGATTATTTCTAAGAAAATTGAACTGCACTGAAATATGATGTGTTGCAGCAGAAGTAATATTTAAAACATGTAATAAACAGTGCAACTTTATAATTCTGAAATAATTACCCGAAAACAGCCTTATTTTTCATTCTATGCAATTTTGACTGAAGTTATTGTTACAACTGTAGATTAATCTGGCCTTCCACTACATTACAGTACCTAATTTTTTAATCTTCTCTCTAAAACACGGAAAACTCTTGGACTGGACAACATCCAAGGTTGTGTGATCAAAGCATGTGCTCAGGAACTGCCAGATGGCTTCGCAGACATTTTTAATGTTTCCCTACTCTTGTTTGTAGTTCACACATGCTTCAAGAGGACCATCATCATTCCTGTCCCAAAAAAACCTAATGTGAGCTGCCTCAGTGACTATCGCCCAGTAGCCCTCACCTCCATGATCATGAAGTGCTTTGAGCATATAGTCAAAGCTCACGTCACATCTTCACTGCCTGCTACACTCATACAACCCATTTCAGTTCACCTGCTGATCAAACAGATCCACAGACAATGCAATAGCACTAGGTCCAGGATCTCTGCATCATTGTCTCCTTACGCACCTGGATCCTGGACTTCTTGACGAGCAGACAACAGGTGGTGAGCGTCGGCATTGTGACGTCCTCCATACTGACGCTTAGCACCTTTCCCCCCCAAAGATGTGTGCTCAGCCCCCTGCTGTATACCTTGTTCACTCACGACTGTATGTGCACACAGCTCCAACACTGTCATCAAATTTGCAGAAGACACCACCATCATCGGCTGCATTTCAGATGACATTGTGTCAACTTACAAAGCAGAGTTGAGAGCACTGGCATCATGGTGCTGGGAATAAAAACCTGCTGCTCAATATCAGTAAGAAGAAGGAGCTAATCATGGACTACAGGAGACTGCAGGGTGGAGGCCAGACCCCTATACACATTGAGGAGACAGAGGTGGATAGAGTCAGTTGCTTCAGGTTCCTGGGGATCAACATCACTGAGGATGTGAGCTGGTCACATCACAAGGGTGTGATCACAAAAGCAGTGAGACAATGGCTCTTCTGTCTTTGACAGCTGGGGAGGTTTGGCATGGACTCCAGAATACTCACCATGGAGAGTATTCTGTCTGGCTGCATCACAACCTGGTACGGCAATCGTAATGCTCTGGACTGCAAAGCTCTACAGAGGGTGATCAGATCAGCACAGCGCATCACCAGGACTGAACTGCCACCCATCCAGGACCTCTACACAGCGCTATAGGAGGAAGGCCCAGCGGATCCTCTCTGATCCCAGCCACTCCAGCCACACTCTCTTCACGCTCCTGCCGTCGGGCAGACAATACATGAGCATCTGGACTCGCACCAGCAGATTCAGGGACAGTTTCTACCCGCAAGCCATCAGGCTACCGAACAGCTGAAATACCAGGCAATTTGCACACAACATTTTGCACAGTCATTGTACACACCACTACCTCTGCACTACAGCCTCTAAAATTTATTTTTAGTATTCCTCATTTATCCCACTGTATATGTATATAAAGTAAATTTTCAACTTCTTTTAGTTTATATTTTTATTTCTTTTATTTAAATAGTTTTTATTTTTAATTTATATTTTAATGAAATGTTTTTTTATGTGCAATATTTGTTTCTCAAGTGCAATATCGAAGTACAAGAATTTCACTGCCGAGCACTGTCATTCACTCATTCACCCATTTGCTGAAACACTTACTGCTACTAGGGCCACAGGGAAGCTGAAGCCCATCCCAGCCGACACTGGGTGAAAGTGGGGTACATCCTGACCCACCAGACCATTCCAGGGCAAAACATGCAACCAACATGGGTAATAGCTCAATTTAAAGACAAAAAAAACTATTGTCTAATTGTGTAAACTACCACATTATTTTCTCCCATATATACCTGCACTGATTTCACCCCCCAACCCCCCAAAAACATAATTAATAATGTATTAATATGAAATACATATGTTATTATTTTGAATAATAGTAATAATAATAATTGCATTGTGAAAACATTAAATACTTTAATGTTTAATGTTTCATGTACTTTAATTAGAATAAGTCCATGTAGAATCAAAAGCTCCATAATATGATAGAATGACAGCTGCAATTAAAACTGACTAATATGACAGCTTGATAACAGAGTATGATTCATCTCACATCAGCACAGTGGTTTAAAACTCTGCTTTTAAAATGCTGTCAATTCCCTGTGTTCCATTACTATGCCAGGTTTTCCCTGTTTAAATCTCACTGTGCTTGGCTAATGTTGTGTTGGAGGAATAATACAGCAATACAGCATTATGGAGAAGAGCCAAGAGCTGCATTCAGACATTTTGGAATTAATGTGACATTTCTCTAGTTAGCACTAAAGCATTTTATATTTTAGCAGCTACTGTAGCTGAAGATAAACAATGCATAAAACTACTTCAGGTTGGAAGTAGCAAATAGTCTTACATATTACATATGTAATGTAATGAGTAGTTAATTATATCTTTATATATGTGCTCTTCTTCTTCTTCTTCATCTGACAAGCTGTTCAGGGTTACCCCACCTTCCTCCACTGTCAGGTGAGATAAGCTCCACCCTCTCCACAACCCTCGTAAGGATTAGGTGATTTTCAAATGAGTGAGATAGTGAATCAACTCTTAAATCTAAAAAAAAAAAAAATCTAATGTCCAGTCAACTAATTGATGTGACCTTAATACCCATTTCTTTTTGCATTGTGACAGTTAGCTATTAGCATTCAACTAGTTTGTATTGATATAGATATCTTGTATCAGATATCAGTAAATTCCCATCGGTTACTATAATCAGAGCGATTAAGGTAGAAATATTTATTTTGTGGATTGTTCTTTTATTTGTTCTTTCATACTTTCACTTTAATTTCTATTAATTTTAATTTATACTTTTCTACATTGAGTTGAGTAAAACATTTGGAAGTGTAGTGCAAAGTTTGCAGTATGTTTTTTAGAATTGAAAACTACTTGTACTTGACAACATTCTGTGCTGTTAATGTTACAATTTTGGATGAATCATTGAATTGAAAAGAATTTGCATACAACATGGGTTTTTGTACATTACACAACTGAACTCTTCTAAAGCTTCAGTGACTTCCGATGTTTACAAAGATACAAAAAGTGTTAAGGGGGCAAACTAAGTGCACTTGTTTTTGTACCATATGCAAATAATAATAATATTCTCTTAAAGTTAAGCTGACCTTGATACACAAAGTGAAAGCCTTTGGCAGTTTCTGGTCCAACTGCATTGAATTTGATAGTTATCTGGTTTCCAGTACTCAAGGGCAATGACTCTCCTGCAAAAGAGAGGAAAAACAAACAAGCCTGAAACCATTTCTTTAGCTTGGCAACATTAAACTGTACAAATTTACAGAAGAGGTCACACCTTACTGAACACTGAATGCCCCGCTATTTTTGATAACTGTATTATTATTAGGGGTTTTTAAGTGCTTTTCTTAATTTAACTATGGGTTTGAACTAGATGAACTATGGGTTGGCACTAAAGGTTTAGCATCTGGAAAGGGTCTAAGAGAAGGAAGGCAGAAAAAGCCATTTATTATTTTTCATGGGGCAGAAAACCAGATATAAGATTGAATCTAAAATATAGAAAAGACTTTACAGAGCTCTGTGACAATTATTATATTTATCCAGAATTGTAAATGAGTTGAAAATTATCCAATAGTTCAAATATGGATGAGTCTGAAATCATGACAATTACCTGTAAATTACAACAAACTTTACCTGAATGAGAGCCCGACAGCGACGAGAGTAGAGGTGACTGCTGTGTAGGGCCGTCGTAAATATCAACCACATCATTCAGGGATGTTTGAAACAGCACAAACTGGCCGAACAGAACTGAAGAACAAGGAAAAAGAAAAAAAAAACAATTACAAAAATTATCCAAGCAAATTTATATCATTGGCTTTAGATGTGAGCTTGCAGATAAATTTTCATTTTCAAATTTATTAATTTTCAATTTTAGATTTAAAATTTTCTACATAGTTGCATAGATAAGTTGCACGGTGACGTAGTTGTTAGCATGTTTGTCTCACAGCAAGAAGGTCCTGGGTTCGACTCCCGTGCATGGGTGTTTCTGTGTGGAGTTTGTATGTTCTCCCAGTGCTTGTGTGGGCTTCCTCCAGGTACTATTATTTCCTCCCACTGGCCCAAAACATGCACATTAGGCTAACTGACTGTTCGTATGGTTGTGTGTGTTCACCCAGTTTTGGTTAAGACAGGCACCAGCCTCTAGTAGGAGTAAGTGGTTCAGCAAATGAGTGAGATAAGTGAGTTAATCTACATAGATCATATGTAAATCATAATCTACATAGATGCTAATTATGTTCATGTTTATTTTACCAAGCCTTTTATCCTTTATTATGGTCAGGGGAAGGCTGGAGACCATCCCAAGTGAAGGGACAAAGGGGATACACCCTATACATTCACACTTACATTTACACCTTGGGGCAATCGAGAATATCCAATTAGCCTAATATGCATGTCTTTGGACTGTGGGAGAAAAACTGGAGCACCCAGATTAAACCCACGGAAGCATGCGGAGAAAATACAAACTCCATACAGAAATGTCTTTGCCGAGCACACAGCTGAAACCCATGACCTTCTTGCTGAGAGGCAGACATACTAACGACTATACAACCGTGCCACACAAGCCGAGTTATTTTGTTTCATTATCATGAAGAGAAATGCTAAGTGCTAATAATGTCAGTTTCTTAATTAGATTAGTGTATTTTGAGCTACAGAGGCCTCTCTGAGGTATTCTACAGAGGCATCTCTGTATGTTTTATTATATTTTTAAATTGACTGCTTCGGTGAAATTTCTTTTCACATGCTGCACCGGTATATATATACTCATGGCAGTCTTATATGCAGTCCTTTCCTTTGATTTAACTACTCAAAGAAAAATCATAATCTTCCGAGTCATTAATTTTACACTACATTGCTCTGGAAATGAGAAAAGCTCAATATTAGTTCAATAAAGTTTACCATAATTTTGTTTCCTGAAAAGAAATCGAGTCTTATGTATCCTAAAATTACACATTAGTCTATTATACAATGACAATAGCATTAGCAACCTGACACCTGTGGAATTACATGCACTCCTCTCTGAATAAATTCATCATTTTAAACAGCCAGACATCATTGAAGTGCTTTATCTCACAGCTTAAAATGTGTGCTAAGAATTTGTGAAATATGTGAATGACACAGCAGGGGCTTGAAAGCTTACTGAAGAGCACATATGTTTACCGCAGGCTGTGATGACACTGTTCCTGGCTTATGAATGCAGTTTTGAAAGCAGAGGCACAAACTAATCATGATTAAATTAATTAATTTGTGCTTTGAGAGAATATAGATGCACCACTCATGAACAGCATTCATATACACTGCACAATGAAGCATGTCACTTATGTGACCTACAGGGGGTGAAAGTAGTTACTTTCATGCTGCACTGGTAAACCTAGGTTACTCAACATTTCTATGCATGCAGATGAATGACACTAAATTATAGAATATTTTCTTTTGTTAAGCAATTCATTGGAAATATATGTGCAATATTCCTCAGTAACATTGATTTTTGTCATTGCTATCTGCTTACTCAAAAGCTCCAGCATTTTGTTTCTTTAGTGTCACATGTCATAGATATCTAGAGTATAGTATAGATATAGTATAGATAGAGTATAGAAATATTGTGGATTATAGATAGACCATTGCATAGCCTGGTTGAACCATAACCTTTTGAAGGCACAGTGAAATCAGAAGATCCTTCTCTTAAAACGCCCTCCCTTACAAACCTACACACCCTCATTCCTACTTACAAGTATATAATTTAAAATGTAGGCAGGCAAAGCTCCCAACAGATATCTCTATTGATGTGTGTCTGAGGCTAGTGTTATAAGAGAAATAAAAGTCAGCAAAAACAGAAGTCTCCCCTGCATTTCCCGAATTCTTTCTGAAGCAAAAGAAGGAACGCTGACTTTTTTGTTCATCAACTTGCACTAGCTGATACCCGCATTCCTTTGTATCACCCTCTATCTTGCTAGATCAATTATCTGTTTAACGATTTCATGTTCTGTGTTGCCACAAAGATTGTGTTTGTATGTATTTGTGTGTGTGTCAGCGGTATTAGTGATGACAAGCACAAAGGACTGAATACATCATTACACAGAATACATCAAAATCAGAACACCATCAGTTCTCAAATGCTTGTACTCCCAGCATGCACCTTTGTAGTCTGAGGCCCAAAATAAAAACCTTTAAAATTGTGTTTAATGGTTAATGTAGAAATATATGACATCTCTACACTACATAAAGTGTGAATGTGTGCATTCAGCTCAGTACTTTGAGTCATCTAAAGGAACTTAATAACTTTATATTTTTGAAATAACCATGGACAGGAAACATTTTGACATTTATTGCAGCAACAATCAGCATCAAGTCATCAATAGGATGGGCACAGATGGATGACTAAGTACAGCGATCGAGGTCATGCCTCATGACCATGGGGCTCTGCTCAGGAGCTCTGATGTAACTCTGCTCAGAAACCTCCTGACACATAAATAGATTTAAACTGGAAACAAGAACTCTCTGTAGGAAAGTGATTATTTTTGATAATTGCATATTTTATGAGTAACTTTTGAAGAAATTAGTGCACCGACATTATTACACAATCCACTGTTTCAACAGAAAGTATTTTTCCCCAAAACATAAGTGCAAATAAATAACAAAATTGCTACTACTGAAATATGATATAAATGGATAATCGGTACAAAGTTGGCATGTAGTACTGTTAGCCATATCATAATGCAGACTTTTAAGGGTCATAAGATGCCCTGTGCAGAGCACATAATTTGCCAGGACTATATGGAACAGTGGCTCTATAAATAAGATAATTTAAAAATGTATAATATACATATATATTCATATTATATATTATATAAATAAATAAAATTTCTTTATTAGTATGATAGCCACAGCTCCTGTGCCTAGAGAATGTGGGTGCTTTCTACTTGTGTGTAAGGATGGATTAAAAGCAGAGGTCAAATTGTGTGTGTGTGTAATATTGCCTTAGCCAGATGGACATGCGCCTAATAAACGGAATAAATGATATTGCCCTGTTTAATTTGACAGCCATCATCCAGGCAGATGTTATGTCAGCACAGTGTTCTTAGCTTCCTCTTAGCTGCTGTTACCAGCTATTCAACATATTTTAAACTGAAAGCACACTGTACTTTAGGGAACTAATGTTGAAAGAGCTCTTTCAAACACAACTCATATGAAAAGCTGAACAGTCGGCCATTTTATATGCATACTACCTCTACAGAGTGTCCTGATAGATCATTTCTGTTGGCTTGGAGCGGGGGCTTGTGGGAATGTATTAACTATGCTGTTATTGATGGTGTTTCTATCCTCTAGTACAGCCAGCTGGAAAATGATCTATAACCCAGTATGGCGAGTTTGCCTGTGTATATTGAGCTCACCCTCCTGTGTGTTTGATAAGAACAAGAGGAGAGCTGTAGAGGCTCTTGCCATATTACTCTTGAATTTCACCACCGCTGAGGCAGTGGCCCTGCCAAAACAGTTACCTCAGTGAGAAAACAGCTTGTTTAGGTTTCAACCACTTGCATACCTAACAAGCCAGACATATGCTTGGGGGCACTAGGCAATTTAGAAGCTATGCAAAGTATTCCACTGCAAATCAGTGGGATTTAAGCAGTGTGTATTTGAATGAAAATAAAACACAGGTCAAATTCTAAGAAAACATAGGCATGCAGAAGAACATATTTCATAAAGCAGATTTGCCAATAATGTAGATGCCAGTATGCACTGAGAAAAATGCACAAGTATACCATAAATACCCTAGGATTTTCCCCCCTACCAGATGTGTGGTAAACAACAGTGACAACTGCTAAATAGTTGTATGTGACTGCTAATTCATAATAATATTTAGAAACCCCTTTTCAAGACCTGGCCTCACAAACTTGATTTCACAAACCTCATCTATATAAAGAGGTAAAAGTAACTGCTCTGCTACCAGAAGCAATTTTTAAGGCCCTGTCCACACTATAATGTCAGAATTGGTTTAGAACTAATCTAAATTGATGTCCCTATCCACATCAGGCTCAAGATCAGTTTCTACCTATAGACCTGTATGAGTGGTATGAAGACTGTTGAGGTATGTGTAGAGCTTTGCTAATAGAGCCACAAATTGGGACAGCTAGTCTTAATGTTTAAGTTAAATAAAACAAGATCTAAATCATGTCATTAGATAGTCAAAACCATCCCTCAAAATGGTACACAGGTTTTATGGCCTAGCTTCATGTACATTAAAATTGGCAGGCTTTAGTCTGCTCAAAAAGTTTTGAGAGTTTCATAGTGTACAGCTGCACAAACATTTTTGGAAAGCACATCATTTTGGGACATATGAATGTGGAACAGATTGAAATTTGTTAGGCCTGCTAGAAATATTCTGTAGCATGTGCAAAATCCTAAATCCCATGTCCAAAGTGATAGATTTAGAGGGTTTAGAGGGTGCTTTTGTACAGACACTGAAACTCACAAAAAACTAGTGTTCCATTAGCGAAGCCGTACTCGTATGCCATTTTATAACGGTACGAGTAGATCTTATGAATTGTGATGACCTTATTTTGAGCTCTGTTAGATCCAATAAGCTGTAAGGTTTCTAGAGTCTATATGTTACGTTTACTACTGTTTAGGTTAAATTTTCAATGAGGGCAAAAACTACCTGTGGTTTTGGTAGTCAGGTGAACAAATAGTTTTGGTCATGTGATTTATGCTCTTGTTTTGTGCATTAGCAAATGCAGGCAACTGTTTTGCACACATTGCACTCTTGCCTTTCTGTTCTCTGTTCCTTCTCTTCATTTATTTAAAAACTGATCAGTAAAATAATGAAAACATGGAGAAAACTGACCACAGAGAAAACACACTGGATAATAGTAACACAGGAACACCAGACACTGTTGCTATGATGCCTTCCCATAAATGTAATGTTTCACATCTAGAGAGTGTTGAACTCAGGTCTTGTTTAGTAGTTTGGATTTTATGATTGCACTGATTTTACAAGCAATCTTAAAATCTATTCTGCTGTTTCAAATGTGGATGGAAACTAATTCTAGAACTAACCTGAACCGAACTAGATGTGGTCTATTATCCTGCAACATTTCTCACTTCGGTAAATTCTGCCAGGTGATTTTTACAGGTGTTTGGTCTGATCACTGCTGAAGCAGAACAACTGAACAGCATGTCCTATACTGCTGCAGCTAAACTGTAGATGGTGCTACCTCTGTATAAAGTGTAATAGCTAAAGCAGAGTGATGATGAAAGGAGCTGGAACATTTATCCCTGGGGAAATATCCACAATCTCTGAAACTCTGAGCAGGACTGAACAGGACAGTCCAACTTTACCTGAAATGCACCAGGCATTTCACTATTGCCAAAACTTTGTCACAGAGTTTGGAGCCCATTTACAGAGAACACCGAGATCACATTTATCTACATCAGCCACAGGTCACTCAGCATGGATCGATTCCCGGTCCAGAGATCATTCTAAAGCCTTCATTTCCCACCCACAGTGTCCGTCTTTAAGATAATACAAAATTTAAAACCTGGCCACATTGCAGACAATCCAGATTATGAGAAAAGTGCTGGCAGACCTTCCGGCCAGTGGCCAGTTTTCAAAAAAAGGTTATATGAGACATCTCAAACAAACTGAAATCAGTCTGGTACAAAAAATAGTTACAAAGACAGGTTTGCATCTTAACAACAAATCATTTAAACTTGAATTAACACTCTACGGTGTTTATATGTGTCCAGTTGGACTCAAATGACCACTAGGTGTTAATGCAACACTGGGGATTTTACTGTGTACAATGCATTGAAAATATGATGATAAAAGCACACCTGTTATATATGGGGAAAAAAATCTATAATAAGTTGTATTCTCCAATTAGAGTGCTTTGTTGAACATTGTCAATAGACCTCACACCTGGATCAATAAAGCAGCATAATGTCAGATAGTCAGAGTCTGAGATTGCCTTTTGTGCTTCATGTATGAGCACAACACAACACTGCCACACACATTTCAGGATGATACCCACATGTTTCCGGGTGCCTCAGAACACTAGGACATTGACTGCTCTTCAAAATTCAAATGCATGCATTGAATCTAATCGAACACTTGGAATTACTAAAAACAGCTCTCAGTTTTCATGTGCAGGTCCTAATGGACCGTGTTAAACCTGTGTGAGCAGCACTTACATCTGTACAACACTAAAAAAAGAACATGTTGCAAACTGAGGAGAAAAGATATCGTTGTAAATCCAAAACACAAGGCAGAGGCATAGTCAAAAACAGGTAGAACATGCAAACAGACAAAAATAAGACAAACACAAGAACAGTACCTAAACCTGAGAAACAGGAATGCCTGAATAAATTTAGTTTATTAACAAACAGGAAACGAGTGCTCACTACATTTCAGATGTGTGGGAAAGTTGTAATATCTGGGATGGTGGGGCAGTGGTTTTTGAATGCGAATGCAGCCAAATGCATTCATTCATTTATTTATTCATTTATTCATTTTCTAAGCTGCTTAATCCTATTTAGGGTTGAATCTCAGCCAACTCTGGGCAAAGGCGAGGTACACCCTGAACAGCTCCCCAGGCCATTGCAAGGCAACACACACACAACCATTCACACTCACTCTCACACCATGGGTGATTTGGAGCAGCCAATGAGCCTACTGTGCATGTTTTTGGACTGTGGGAGGTAACCGGAGTACCCTGAGGAAACCCACCCAAGCACGGGGAGAACATGCAGACTCTACACAGAACCCAGGCCTTCCTGC
>JAOUQZ010000028.1:16971678-16982120 GCA_028564935.1 Neosilurus hyrtlii | reverse complement strand
GGGAGCTGAGCCAGAAGGCAAAGCTCTCAATTTACCAGTCAATTTACGTTCCTACCCTCACCTATGGTCACGAGCTCTGGGTAGTGACCGAAAGAACGAGATCAAGCGGCTGAAATGAGTTTCCTTCGCAGGGTGGCAGGTCTCTGCCTTAGAGATAGGGTGAGAAGCTCTGTCATCCGGGAGGAACTCGGAGTAGAACTGCTGCTCCTTCGTGTTGAGAGAAGCCAGTTGAGGTGGTTCGGGCATCTGATTAGAATGCCTCTCGAACGCCTCCCTGGTGTGGTGTTTCGGGCATGTCCGACTGGGAAGAGACCCCGGGGCCGACTCACAACACGCTGGAGGGACTACATCTCTCAGCTGGTCTGGGAATGCCTTGGCATCCCCCCGGAAGAGCTGGAGGAAGTGGCTGAGGAAAGGTACGTCTGGCAGTCACTGCTTAGGCTGCTGCCCCCGCGACCCGACCCCGGAACAAGCGGAAGATGATGAAGATGAAGATGAAGTATTTTAACACAAATTAATTAACTTAGCTATAAAAATAGCTTATAGTATTCTATAAGTTGACATAAAGGCACCTAATTATCTCACACATACAGTAGCCAATTATACAAATGGGCTAATATTTATTCAATATATAAATATTGCACATGTGCCCAATATGCCCATATTCAGAATAGATGTCTATGCATTATTAGAATAAACTGTTTTAAGACCATCAAAAAATGCAGCAAAAAGAGAAGACATCTGTATAGTATAACAAGCACAGAAAAATAAATTATAATTAAATTAAAAAAACATAAATTACACAGATTGGAACACTTCACCCTAAAACATTTTGTTACACAACATTGGGCACCAAACCTATAAACTACAAATGATGATTTTCTTCTCTAGACTAACTATTTTATTTAAAAAATGCTGTTACTGGCACCAACAATAAAGCCAATAAAAACACTAAACACAACACTAAAAACGACACTAAAGACCAATTTATACTTTGTGTAGCTATGCCATAACCTGATGTACACTCTTTGTAAAATGTAATTACTCATTACAGTGACGCAAACTGCAACGACTGTGATTTTATCCACTCACAGTGCTTTTCCTTTAATACATTTCTGGCTGCTCCTCCATTTCTATGAAAATCAGAGATCTATTATTAAGATATTGTGCTAATATAACTATATAAAAAGTGTGCACAGTGGCTGTAGATCTTTATAATGTACAGTTTAATCCTGGATCTAATCTGCTGCACACTGTAGTGATTCGAGCCTTTCATACTCATAACTCATCTTACACGCTTACTCATTTGCTGAACCACTTTATACTACTTTTAGGGTCACAGGGAGGCTGGAGTCAATCTCAGCAGACTCTACGAGAAGGCGGGGTACACCCTGAACAGCTTGCCAGACCAGCGCAGGGCAACACACATACAACCATTCACACTCACATCCACACCTAGGGGCAATCTGAAACAGCCAAATAGCCTAATGTGTATGTCTTTGGCCTGTGGGAGGAAACTGGAGTATCCAGAGGAAACCCACGTAAGTAGGGGGAAAACATGCAAACTTCACACAGAAATGCCCAAGCCCAGGACTCAAACCCAGGACCTTTTTTCTGTGAGTTGGACGTGCTAACCACTACGTCACCATGCCACCCACCATACATACTGCTGTATAATATATACATGCAAGTATAAAAGCTTCACCCTGCATTACGGTTGACACTGTAACTACGGCATAGATTCACAGAGAAGAACAAATCAGCCTCAACCCATAGCTGCATCCAAAAAGTATGCCAGATAGTATTTTATGAATGATTTCATTATATTTCTTTGATTAAAGAGATGAACCCCGAAGCTCATTTAAGCTGTGCTGCTATGTGTGCAAGTGCTGGGTTGATATCTTACTAGAGTAGACAAGTTTGAATCCTTCTCCGGTGGCCTCTGCATCTGAGAAAAACTCCAGCCACAGATGGTTGGAAGTGCTGATAAGAGTTAGGCCAAGCATTGCCGAACCTGTGAAGGCTCCCAGCACATGGGCTGTGTTGTCTTTCCCATCATAGATCTACAGGGAATAAGAAATAATATATAGCGTAAATAAAATTCAGAATGCAAAGCTGATTATGTATGGCAACTGTGTGAATTGGACCAAATAAACATATGAAAGTAATCCAAGTGAAATTCTCAAGAAGACTCACAACATTATGGTTTGGGTCTTAGGAGGTTAAAGAGTGTATAGTGAACATTAAGATGAAATAACGTTTCTCCTGAATCTGATATACATACAGCACCTTTTCTACTAATACAGAAGCTTTTAGGAGTATTCAAATTAATTTATAGAGGGAAAAGGAGGAGTAGGAAAATATAATCTGCCAAATTATTTAGAAATAAAACACTTAAAAGTTTCATAAATATGCACTCCCTTTGCTATGAAAGATAATTAGTTCTGGCGAAACTGCAGTTACAGTGGGACAAGATCTGAATATAAATATACCTGGCCCTGGAAGATACAAGAGATTCTTAGAGCATATCTAAACATAGAGCATCATGAAGATAAAACAGCTATCAAAACAAGCATGACGACAAAGTTATGGAAAATGATTAATCAGAGTGGCCTGGCGAGCTGTCCAGGGTGTACTCTGCCTGCGCCCAGAGTCGGCTGAGATGGGCGCCAGCCTCCCCACAACCCTAATTAGGATTAAGTGGTTGAGAAGATGAGAAATGAATGATTAATCCAATGAAATCAGTTATTAAAAAGTAAAAAAAACAAAAAAAAAACAATACAGTAACACAAGACAAGACTGTCCACTGTCCTCAGTGATTGAGTAGAGAGTGCATTAATTGAGCAAGTCACTGTACACCAAGCGGGTCATTTTCTTGACATTCTTGACATTTTTTCATTTATTAACAGTACACATCTATTATAAAACATAGATCTTAAACTAAGCTTCCAATATACGGTGCTACGGACAAATAGCATCCGTTTCAACTAGTAACACACACGTTACTGATTTGTTCTTGTCAATAGCAGCACTATGAATGTTGGATAACGTATTAGAGCCTCTAGGCTAATGACTTCAACAAATTGCACTTGGAGTCAGGAGTAAGCAAACCTCTAGACCAATAAATGAAACTTGATTTGTCAACATAAAAATACTCAAAATTTTAAGCTTGTTATGCAAAAGAAGCATCTGTTGATGTGGATCATCTTTCACAAAAGAGATCTCAGAAAACCTATGATCAGGAATTGTTGAAAAAAGCAATTTCAAAGAATTTTGATAACCATCAGTCCGCAGTTATTCCATCACATATTTGTTTTACCGCTTAATCCTATCAGGGTTGTGGAGAGGCTGGTTGTGGGGAGGCTGGATCTCAGCCTACACTGGGCCATGGCAGGGTACACCCTGAACAGCTCACCAGACCACCACAGTGCAACACCCAACTGTTTATACCCATGGTCACACCTAGGAGCAATTTTTAACAGCCAGTTCACCTAATATGCATGTCTTTGGAGTGTGGAAGGAGACCAGAGTACCCACGAGAAACCCAACCAAACTACTGAGGACGCCATCGCACACCTCCATCATACAGCCCTGAGCCATCTGGACAGCGGAAAGGGGAATTATGTGAAAATGTTGTTTGTGGACTACAGCTCAGTGTTTAACACCATAATACCCTCCATACTCACCACTAAGTTGAAGATACTGGGCCTCAGCCCATCCCTGTGTCGCTGGATCTCCAACTTCCTGACAGGCAGACCACAGGCAGTACGGTTGACAACCATGTCTCACCCTCACTCACCCTCAGCACTGGAGCCCCCCAGGGCTGTGTTCTGAGCCCCCTGCTGTATTCGTTATACACCTACGACTGTGTGGCCACCTCCAGCTCCACCAACATCATCAAGTTTGCAGATGACACTGTGGTGGGCCTGATCTCTAACAACAACGAGACGGCTTACCAAGATGAGGTTAGAAACCTGGAATTATGGTGCCAGGACAACAACCTCCTCCTGAATGTCAGCAAGACTGGCTGTCAGCCAGCCCTTGACCATCAACAGGACCCCAGTGGAGAGAGTGGACAATTTCCGGTACCTAGGTGTTTACATCATGCAGGACCTTACATGGACCTGTCATGTTAACACCCTGTTGAAGAAGGCCCGGCAGCGTCTCTTTCATCTCAGATGCCTGAAGGACTTTAAAATGCCCTTAAGGGGGCTAAGGACTTTCTACACCTGCACCATTGAGAGCAATCTGACGGGAAGTATCACAGCCTAGTTTGGGAACAGCACCAAACAGGACAGGCGAGCTCTCCAGAGGGTGGTGCGATCAGCAGAGCATACCATCCATATTCAGCTTCCTGACCTTGACACAATATACTGCAAGTGGTTCTGGACCAAAGCCAGGAAGATAACAAAGGACCTCAGCCATCCCAACAATGGACTCTTCTCTATGTTGCGGTCAGGGAAATGTTTCCGTTCCATGAAAGCAAACACTGAGCAAATGAGGAGGAGCTTCTTTCCGCAGGCCATTTGGGCCCTCAACCAGAACACGGGTACCTGGACTTTATAGACTCTACCCTACACATAAACATTACATTCCACCTCAGCTTATGGTTGCACACAGTCACTTGTCACTTTATACTTGTCACTGTACACTTACAGACACTTGACACTTTACATACAAATTCAAATTTTTTTTTAGTGTTACTGTAAAATTACTACTGCATTTATATTTCTATTTAAATTTGCATTTATATTTCATCTTATTGCATTTATTCTGCATTTATACTTCATTTTATATATAAACTTCTGTATGCTATGTTTTATTTCTATTTTATTTTATATATTTTTATTTTATATATATTTTTTAATTACTTTTTTTACATTTTAAAAATTTTATATTTATATTGACTTTAACTATAAAGTCCTTTAAATAGTTTGTAATATTGATAGTTTTTAATTCTTCAATTTTTAGGACAGTCATAACAACCATTTCACTACATACTGTACTGTGTATGATTTTGTACATGACAAATAAATTTGAATTTGAATTCGAATTCTGAATTTGAAGCAAGCATGGAGAGAACATACAAACTCCATACAAAAATGTCCAAGCCTAAGAATCAAACCCAGGGCCCTTTTGCTATGAGGCAAATATGCTAACCACTACACCACCGAGCCTCCACCAGTCCGCAGATTCATTCATTCATTCATTCATTTTCTGAACTGCTTTTCCCTAATTAGGGTGGCAGGGAGGCTGGCGCCCATCTCAGCCGTTTCTGGGCGAGGGCAGAGTACACCCTGGACAGCACGCCAGGCCATCACAGGCAGCTTACTCTTGATGAAAATCAGCAATGATTCTTTTACATGCCTCTCACCATAGACAGTGAGAGACATGGCCAGCATTTGATAACCTAGTTAGCTGCACTAGGGGACAGCAGTGACAACCTGCTGATAGTGGGGCTTGAACCCCCGACCTCAGGCTCAGTAATCCAGCACCCTACCACTGGGCCACCACTGCCCTGGTCCGCAGATAAATAAAATAATTTAATACTGTGGCAAATCTTTCTCAAAGTGGGTGCTCAGCAAAGATTCCTCCAAAAGCTTGATTCAGAATCCACAATGATGTTAAGTCAAAATTCAGACTAAGCGCTAAAGACAGGTTGTCCATGGTAGAATATCACAGAGGAACTGCCGTTCTCCAAAGAGAACCATGACACTCTACAGTGCTTCAGGGAATTCATTTTGGAGAACTAATGAAACAAAGGTTGAATTATATAAAATGAATGCACAGCATGACACATGGTATATCTGAGGAGCATCATGATTTCTGGCTTTAGCTTATTACCATAAAGAGGAAAATGAATTCCGATGGTTATCAAGGCACCCCACAGAATAATGTCAGGAAGGCTGTCTGCCAGCTGAAGCTCAGTCGAAGTGAGTTGATGCAGCAAGACAATGACCCTTTTTACTGGGGTAATTATATCTTTTTGAAGATTTGATTATGTGTATAGATATAGTGATACATTTCCTAAGATAATAGCCACTCCATCTGTATAGAGTTAAAAGTGATAAAATGTTAGGAATCTTTTGTTGTTCCTGCAGCTATCTAATGCTAATTGTGGAAATAATAAAAATGTAAAGTAAATTTCTGGGCTTTAGACTGCAACCCCCATGTCAACACATTCTGTATGCTAATGCCATAACTACAGAGAATGCACATATAAATAGCTTTCCAGGGAAAGAACTGTGCAGAGAAAATGGAATTACCTTCAAGATGTCCCCCTGGGCCAGATGAAAGGTTCTGGCCGATATGTTGATTCCTTTTCCAGCCTGCACTTGGATACTGTAGATGCACTCGTGGTTGTTGTCGTAGTTCATGGGGTAATTTGGTGACAAGAGAATCCCTTCATTGTTGAAGACAGATGAGCCACACTCAGCTAGGCACAAAAGAGAAAAAAAACATGCAACATTGGTGGAAGAATGTAATATTGCAGAGATTGAAATGCCAGCTACCATCAAATATTAAGATGTTCAATTACGCTACCATTACGTATGTCATATTTCATCCTACACAGCTATGCTTGAGCTCATAACTACACCACATGGACATTTTGAGATTGTAAATGCTCTTAATGAGACCATATATGAGACTTTCACTGACTGATTGGTTTGGACAAGACAAATGTGCCATAAGGGTGAATCTGCAAACTAAAATTGAGTTCTCGGATTAGCTTTTTTTTTGTTTGTTAGAAATTCAAAATCATACCAGAGGAAGAGAATCCAGCAATAAAAGAAAAAAACAGACCCAATCAAATGACAAACACCTAAAACAGATGTATTAATACTCATCACGTCACACATCATGGCAAGAGAGTGGGAAGCACAAAAAGCCATGCGGCCAGGCTGATTTATTTAATGCCCCTGCATCGTTTCCCTCTACACTCTGCCATGTTATGATGATATTACCAGTGTCATATTCTGAATAAATCACCTCTCTTACAGCCTCCATTTAGTAAATTACCTTTACATTCTCCACTCCAGAACCAGCCTATGATGACGATGTGAATTTTTAGTGTTTTTTTTTTTCCTTCATACTTCGTTTTACATGTGTTTAGCCAAGGAAAACATTTTTTCTTCAAAGTTGTGCATAGAAGGCCATAGAGGTAATGCTCAGAGCAAAGTGCTGAATAGACTACAAATTGCACAGAGGTTCACTTGAAATGCAGTGCAGAATTATTATATGTAGTTTTATGATAATAAACATACAAAACATAGTATGTGGAAATTTAGGTAATAGGGTTACAGGGATGCAGGAGGTAGGGTCAAAGGGATCTTAGCAAGGTACACCCTGAACAGCTCGTCACTCCATCTCAGGGCCAACACAAATGTATAACCATTAACACTCACACATAGGGGCAATTTGGAACAGCCAATTAGCATAATATGCATGTCTTTGGACTGTGGGAGGAAACCAGATTATCCGAAGGAAACCCATGCAAGCACACAAAACAGCACGCAACCTCCACACATAACCGCCATTGCTGAGCCCGAGATTCAAACCAAGGACCTTTACGTGGTGACGTGGACATGTTAATCACTACTCCACTATGCTGCCTTTATTAACTCTATGTACAAAAAAATGCACATAACCCTCATATGGTAGTCTAGATATATTTCCTTTTATACTGTTAATCTGTCTGATAGTTTCTTTTGAAATGAATATATCTATACCATATTATATTATACAATCATATTTACATCTGTACCTTTAAAACATTCGGTGTAATATTAATCCAGTTGGAACTATCCCGTGCTTTTTTACTGCCTGCATCATATGTAAAATGTTTATTCTTATTTATCTATCTGCTCACCATGAATGCACTACAATTACAAGACCATTTTTCCATCCAGTCTGTATATTTGATAGGTACATTTAGTGTATATAGTGCATATAGCCATGCTTATTACTTTCTTTCTTTTTTTAATTTCTTACATTTTTCAGTATTTCTATGGGTGCTTTTCCTGTGCTGCTGTAAATTTCCTTGTTGTAGGATTTACAAAGTTTATCTTATCTTTTTATCTTACCTCATTTTGACTTATCTTATCTTATAGCTGTGGTCACATGCTGCTGTAATAAAAATACTATTATAAAACTTTGTCAAATATTAAATAAACAAATAAATAAATAAACAAACAAACAAACATACCAGCAGATAAAATGGTCTGCGTCTTTAGTCAGATGACGCAGAGAAAAGAAGAGAATAGATGAAAAGTATAAACACTGTAGGAGTAAAGCTGATACAGTTGTGTTTTTGCTGAATCCATTACATGTTATATCTTTTTACTCATTTTTGGGCTCTGAACTGTGCCTTGTTACATGTTTTAACTGCTGTATTTAAATACAGAGGAACAGATAAACCAAGCAATCATTCAACTGATGATACAAGAATGAAATTTTGGATGAAAAGGATGAACTCATTGTTGGGTAGACTTTAAGAAAAAAAGTGCTAGCCACATGAAACTCCAATATGGTGTCCATTTTCTAAGATGCCATATGACGCTTTTCAAGAAAAATATGTCAACATATTGTTGTATAAATAGCCAAAGTACAGATATTATTGAGATAAATTTTGTGTTTCTTTTCCATAACATTACTGACTTGAGAATAGTTCCAACTTTTCTGGAATCCAATATGGCAGACATTTTACAAGATAACTTCCATGGTACTGCTACATATTTGTCCAGAAAACTTGATTGTTATGACTATTTATAGTTTTTTTTTTTTCATGGAAATACTGAAAAAACATTTGTAGGTATTATTAACTATGTCAGAACTCAAGAACTATGAAAATGTTAGCGTTCATTCTCCTATCACCGTTTAACATAGACTTACCCACTGTGAGCAAAGGTAGATGCTTTTCATATTTTAAATCAGATATCTGTGGTTCTTTTTCAAGATGGCGTATGGCTAGAAAACAGCTCAAAGATTAGAAATGCATCGATTTTTTTTTGTGGGTATTGTGGGATTTTTGAGTGTTGTTCGTTTTTTGAAGGCCTTCATGCATGGAAAGCAATTTATAACATGGCAAGAACCTACTATGCTTTGGTGAGTAAATGGGTTCACTGGATGTTCTAGTTTCCTGAAGACGCCTGACAATTTTGGGGTTTTCCTTCTCCTAGATGAACTGCCTATAGCCAGCTATTGAGCTTCATTTGCCGAGGGGAACTGGACAGAGATCAGTAGGGTTTTTTTGGTTTATGGCTGTTTTTGGTGCGCTGGTGGCCACCTTGAAAAAAATGTGGCCATATTGGAATTTTTGATGGCTTTTTCTCAAATGGTGACTTACAAAGTATATTCATACCAAATTTCATCAAATTGTATCACCAGATGAATGATTCTGGCCAAAAATCACATTTAACTGCTCCACTATTGAGGGTTCTTTCAGCTTCTTTCTGTAATAAGATGCACAAAAAACGAACACTTCTAGTCTCATTTTAAGTCGGTGTGAGGTCACAGGGGGGGTGTGTGTGTAGGGTTAGTGAAAGTAACTGTGTGAGAAGTCAGCATGTACTCTACGTGGGGTACTGGGAGCCGGAGGCAGTTTGAGACCTACAAAAAATCCCTCTTGGGTGTAAAAGGAATACATCAAGCACTACGAAATATCTGGGGACAGAAAACTTGGAAGAGAGAAGGCCCTGCCTCCATCATTAGTCTCAAAAGCACCATCATGGCAGGGTTTAATCTTGAGAGTTTGCCATGTCTACATCCTAATGTGTGTGAATAAATGATCTGGTAAAATCCCTAAAGTAGGTCTAAATAATTACCTGTCACTTTGTGCATATCTCTTCACAGAATCATGCTTCACACAGTTTTGGTTACACACAGTAAAATACATGATATACACCAATTAATAACACATATTCCTTTTTATTGTCTGGTTACTTCTCACAGAAAAGCAAAACTTCAATTTAGCATAAATTATGTTTTAGGGTTGACAAATTATTTATTGGGAAATACAGCAAAAATGTCATCCTTGCTGCTTATAGCAAGTGATTATTTTTATACTGTTAAACCAGATACTTTGTTCCATGAAAGGAACATCTGATAAGATGCCATCTATCCAAGAGCAGCTTATTTTTTTAGAGGACATCAACTAACGGACACAAAATGCTTCTCCAATGTGCTGACTGAAGTAATTTCACTCTACTTTTATGAATGCAAAATAGCCACTATGATATCGATGTGTACTATTTCTGGTGGATTGTGTGTTTCAAAGCAGTGACATTTGTGTAATAGTGCAGCATTTTTTATTGAAAACATAAAGATGAGAGCAAAAAGCAAAACAGGATAACAATTTGACATAATTTGCCTGTACCCGCACTCTATTATATATATATATATATATATATATATATATATATATATATATATATATATATATA
>JAOUQZ010000028.1:16945998-16960010 GCA_028564935.1 Neosilurus hyrtlii | reverse complement strand
ACACACACACACACACACACACACACACACACACACACACACACACACACACACACACACACACACACAACTGTTCAAAAATTTGAGGTTAATTAAAGATGCCCTTGTCTTTGAAAGAAAACTTTGAAAAACAAAACAAAAACAAAAACATTAAATTATTCAAGAAGACAGTCTAGACACTGTTAATATTAATATTATACACTGTTAATGTTAACATTAATAATAACTGTTAAGAGGCATACAGAGGCCCATTTTCAGCAACTATCATACTTGTGTTCCAATGGCATATTGTGTTAGCTAACAGAAGTTTGCAATTATGTCAACATAGGTTAAATCTGTTATGCTGATTAATGAAGCAATACAGTTGGTGTTCTTTTGGCTTGTTGAGAATCTGGAGTATCCACATTTGTGGGTGTGATTACAGACCAAAAACTTACTTTTCTGATATTCATGAGTCTATACTTGTTCTGCAAAATGAATTTTATATGAAAAACTGCCAAGAAACTGAAAATCTCATACAATGGTGTGTACTACTCCCTTCTCAAAAAGTGACTAACCAGAATAGAAAGATAAGTGAGAGAATCATGTACACAACTGAGCAAGAAGACATTAGAGTCTGTAGTTTAAGAAACAGATGCCTTCATTAAAAGAAAACTTGAGTTTCAACTTCAACAGTGAAGAGGCAATTAAGGGAGTTGTAAGAAAAAGATTAAAATGGGCAAAAGAACATAGGCATTAACCAGAGGAAGATTGGAAAAAGAGATATAATATATACATACATAGATAGATAGATATATAATGTTTTATAAAAGTTACTATATAGATTCTATATAGACTTTTTTGTATTACGTTAAAGGTATCATTCGGAAAGACGTGAGGCCATCAGCATTTGACACCTTAGGCTCTGCAGTTTTTGTAAGTGTATCATTTCCCGTGCCCATGGATTGCCAGTGGACGTTGGAGCAGCGCTGCAAAATTGAGAACCTGATTATTGCCTTGAAAAAGGTCTTGAACATGTCAAAGAAGTGTGTTACATTTTGGTTGGAGATACAACCTGCAGGAAGGTAGATCTCCAGGAACAGGGTTGGAGACCACTGCCCTAGTTATTCAGAAATAAAAAACAAAACAAACAACAACAACAAAAAGCAGCGCTCCCTAAAAGTGTTTTAATATATACCACAGGGAATACACACACACACACACACACGCAACTAAAAAGAGATTTTTATGAGTTTTTTTTTTTTCATTTTAAAGCGTGATAATGATCAAGTTGTCTGATTGAGACTCTTTGACAAACTGTGAGTGTCTGTCATTTAGAATAATGATTTATGATCTCAAGATAGGAGTCCAATCAGATTGGCACTGTGTATGTACTATGTAGTATATACTAATAGATACAGTTATCCAGCATTCACAAGGCAAAATGCAAACTTTTTAACTGACCTAATTTGGGTTTGTTTCATATCTGGTAGCTTTGTTACTTATGATAATGAAGAAAGGCAGTATAATATCTGTAGCATATACACACATCCTGTGTTGTTATTATAAGGGATTTCCTTTGTCTTCATTATTTTGTTTTGATGTGAGGCTAATGTTTGTACCTGCCTCAAGCATTTGGGCATTAAGTACAGTTTTAAATTCTCTGCACACTATTTATCGAGTAAATATGTAAATGGAATACAGTATAAAGTTCTGCATAGCCTCACTATTTCACATTACTCTCTAAAGCTACAAGCACATAGATTGCTCCTACATAAACTGAAACTATTTATAAGGAAATAAAGAAGAATCATTATACCGAGAATCTTAAACCATGACAAATGATGTGTACATTACATCAGTTTGTTGTGGTAAAATGTACGATTTAGCCTTAACCCACCTCCCTTACTCTCAATCGGTGAGCCATTGTTTGTGCTTTCTTTGTTGTTCAAGCATCCATCAATTTGCCCACCAAATCACACCAATGTACTTTGCCCAACAGACACGTCATTGTGATCAACTATAATTATACCTCATCTCTCCCTGACTGAATAGTGTGTGTTGTGATGGATTTGCTTCTGCCTGTGGCTATATTAAGTAAATGTAGTGATACATTATTCAGTAGAATAACACACTGTTGGACATACAAATATATACAATGGAAGCCTATCCATGCAGCACAATTACTAGTCGAAATAAAAATTCACAAATCCATACAAAATAGGACATCTACTTTAATGTAATTTCATGATTTGTCATGATTTGTGGGAACACTTGTAAAATGTAAAGAATGTGTATACGTGAGCTTTGGTACTAATATACCAAGCTGATAAAGTTGGCAATAAAAAAAAGGGTTGTGACAGGTCATAAAGACAATATTGCAATATGTTACATGATTTTGTGAAATACTATCCAGCAGCTAATGTTACTCTTACAAAAGCCTGTTGGGCCTGCATCCCTCATAAACTCCATCTGAATTTGATTTATAGCCTTAAACTAGATAGACTGTTAGCTGCAACACACTGCACAGCCTCATTTATTAAACCAGAAGGTGTAAATTAAGAAGCGGGAGGAAAATTATCTGTTGTTTCTCTCTAAATAGCAAACCTATAGCGAAATCCAGTGAATTTTAAAGCTAGATTGAATCAATTGAAAGTGTTGCCTCTGCAAAATGGTAACACCAAAATAAAAATACCACTCTCAAAACATAAAGTTGGAAGAACCTTTGAATGCTGCCAACATTACCACTTAAGCTTGACTGTCATTTCTTTCTTGTCTTTTCTGAGACACAATGCGAATAAATGCCCAACAATTAGCTTCTAACCCACGTGGACCAAGCATCACTTCTGAGACACAATAAAACCCCAAACACTTTTTAGATCCAACCAATACAATTTTATGTACCTGACAATAAAATACTGCTTGTATTGATTTCTTGTCAATTCAGTTTATTTCAACTAATCTTATGCAGCATTATCGGGATAGTATTCCTCAAATACAGTCAGAGAAACAAAATAATACTGAAATACATAATATGTATTTAAAACCACACGTGTATACCCAAATATTTTGGGCTAGGACTTCTGGGGGAACTCTGTTACAACAGGTTCTATAAGGTTCCTTTGGTAAGTTAATGGTCTTTCTAAAGGGGACTGAACCTTTTCTATAAAGGAAACCATCTGTGGTAAAGTTTTACATTGAGACACATAAAGGTGAACCAGGCCAAAGCACTAGGAAACTCAGACAATTTATCTGTCACAATGCCTCATAATAATCTGATATAGCTCATCTTAAGGGATTTAGCTGATAAATCTTGGTTCTTGTTGTTTTTTTCTGGCCAAGCTACCATCTATCATTCTTTTCCCATACAACTAAAATGACAGTCATACATGTTTCTCCTTTAAATCATCAGGAGGATCCAGAGAGTTTGCCCCATAAAGACCACTTAGGCACTTGTTCAGTCCTTTGTCACCTTGAGATTGGACTACAAAAACTCACACCTGTCAAGTCTTACCCAGCATGCAATCTGATTCATACTCCAGAATTGATTTAGTATATAGACTTGATACTCTCTGTAAAATCACCACATTGCTATT
Organism: Neosilurus hyrtlii; assembly: GCA_028564935.1. Taxonomy (NCBI): domain Eukaryota; kingdom Metazoa; phylum Chordata; class Actinopteri; order Siluriformes; family Plotosidae; genus Neosilurus; species Neosilurus hyrtlii. The sequence continues at coordinate 16,956,435 of JAOUQZ010000028.1, read as the reverse complement.
CTGCAACCACTGACTACTTGTAGCTGCTCACATCTGATTTAAAACATTGATGCTTGCCTGAAGTCAAAAACAGACCAGCTGCCACTTGCCTGCAGGCACTTACAAACCTGCTCTGAACCAAGCCTGTCACAGCACACTAGCTCAACATGACCCACCATCTTTCAAGGTACATGACATGAATCAAGACTCTTCTCTGTACATATCTGTACAGGTGGTCTAATAGAAAAAAACTAACAAATAATGACTCATCTCTAACAGAGGCTATGAACCTGATAGTATTTTTAGATCCTGACTTATTTGTACTAGCAAGGGGTTATATTACATTTACGGCATTTTGGCTGAAGACTTTATCCAGAAAGACTTACAGAAATGATTTGAAGTCTCTAACAATAAACAGATTTTTATACTGGTTCACAATATCAAGGAATAAGAGTGTCATCAGTATGAGAAATTCTGTTGGGAAGGTAATGTACACAGTCTGAAAAATACAAAGCCCATACGAATTTTTAATGATGGTGATAAATACTACAAAGCACCTCTGTAAGGTGACAATGTTCATATTTACAGTGCCTTGCAAAAGTATTCACCCCCTTGACATTTTTCATGTTTTGTTGGCTCACAACTTGTAAATGAAATGGATTGTTTGAAGATTTGCATCATTTCATTTACAGAACATGCCTACAACTTTAAAGATGTGATTTTTTTTTTATTGTGAAGAAAACAACACATTGGACAAAATAACAGAAAACTCAGCGTGCATAATGATTCACCCCCACTAAATTCAGTACTTTGTAGAGCCACTTTTTGTGGCAATTACAGCTGCAAGTCGCTTTGGATAAGTTTCTATGAGCTTGCCGCATCCTGCCACTGGGATTTTTGCCCATTCCTCGAAGCAAATCTGTTCCAGCTTCTTCTTGTTGGATAGTTTTGCTTGTGAACAGCAATCTTCAAGTCTGACCACAGATTCTTAATTGGATTGAGGTCTGGGCTTTGACTAGGCCATTCCAACACATTTAAATGTTTCCCCTTTAACCACCCAAACTAAAGACTGTTGCTTTAGCAGTATGCTTCGGGTCACTGTCGTACTGGAAGGCGAACCTCCGTCCCAGTCTCAAATCACTGAAACAGGTTTTGCTTAAGAATATTTAAAGAAAATGTAAAGAAAATTTAGCACCATCCATCTTTCCCTCGACTTGGATCAGTTTCCCAGTACCTGCTGCTGAAAAACATCCCCACAGTATGATGCTGCCACCACCATGGGGATGGTGTTCTTGGGGTGATGGGAAGTGCTGGGTTTGCGCCAGAGATAGCGTTTTCCTTGGTGGCCAAAAAGTTAAATTTTAGTCTCATCTGACCAGAGCACCTTCCTCCATACATTTGAGAAGTCACCCACATGCCTTTTAGCAAACTCAAAACGTGCCTTCTTATTTTTAACACTAAGTACTAAGTGGCTTTTTTCTGACCACTCTTCCACAATGCCCAGTTCTATGGGATGTATGGCTTATTGTGGTCCCATGCACAGATACACCAGTCTCTGCTGTGGAGCTCTGCAGCTCCTTCAGAGTTACCTTTGGTCTCTGTGCTGCATCTCTGATTAATGCCCTCCTTGCCTGGTCAGTGAGTTTTGGTGGGCAGCCCTCTCTTGACAGGTTTGTTGTGGTACCATGTTCTTTCCATTTGAAGATGATGGATTTGATGATGCTCCGGGGATCATCAAAGTTTTGGATTTTTTGTTATAACCCGACCCTGACTTGTACTTCTCAACAATTTTGTCCCTGACTTGTTTGGAGAGCTTCTTCTTCATGGTGTGAAGCCTATGAATATATATGCACATGCCATTTTTCAGATTTTTATTCCTTTTTTTATACATATATTTTTCTCATTTCACTTCACCAACTAATTTTGTGCAGATCCATCACATAAAATAAAAAAAAAATTAATTGCAGGTTGTAATGTAACAAAACAGGTAAAAACCAAGGGGGTGAATACTTTTGCAAGGCACTGTAAATCTCATGTTATCTAGATGCCATTTCATTTGATCATGATCTTTCTTAAATAAACTACTAATGAAGTGTGACAAGACTGGGCTGAGTATCTGAACACTGTATGACTGGGATGAGAGTGGATGGAGACCTGAGCTACAGCCAATTTTTTTTTTGTGCACAGGCCTACACTATGGCACAGCACGTACTGGCAAAAAAACAAAATAATGAAATACTGATGAAAATTGTAGGATTTTCTACAAAAAAAAATGCACACACAAGTTACACAAGATCCAGTGTCTACTCCTACTCCCACAAAAACACCCAGCAGGTTTCAAACCTGTGAAAGTTCACCTTTATTATAATTATCACTTTGTTTAGCCTCTGTCTTTTAATATGCATGGATAACTTCCAAGAGATGCTGTCTGTGTTTGATAAATGCTTTATGAGTGACTCTTATTCCACTGTCACTATGCAGTGCCAAAAGCAAATCACTGCATTAGCCCAAAGCAGATGTCAAGTAAGCAGAAACTTGAAGGTGACTGTGGAGACACTGCCTCGAACTTCAATCCTAGATTAGAACCATCATGCTAAAATATGGCTTATAGGAAAATGTAACACCTTGGCTTGACACCCACCTACACTATAAGGATGCATCCGGAGATTCAGTCATCCTTTCATAATAGGATTCAGTGTCAGCCCCAGTCAGATTGGATTAACCCACACAACACCATATTTGACCACCACAGGTCTACCGGAGATCCGCAATGAAGCGTCATCAACCCAGACCCCCACCTCCCTTTTTTAACTATAATACTGTAATATATGTTAATTATACCTCCTTCATAAAGCTAACTGAAACATATTTTAGAAATAATAATAATAATAATAATAATAATAATATTAATGATGATGATGATGATGATGATGATGTCATACCAAAAAACCAGGTAGGATATGTATTATTATTATTATTATTATTATTATTTCATTAATTTTCTAAGTCCCTTAATACTAATTAGGGTGGTGGGGAGGCTGGCGCCCATCTCAACTGACTTTGGGAGTCAGTGGGGTACACCCTGAACAACTCGTCAGGCCATTGCAGGGCAACACACACAACCATTCACACTTACACCTAGGAGCGATTTGGATCAACCAATTAACCTACTGTGCATGTTTTTTTTGGACTGTGGGAGGAAACTGCAGTACCTGGAGGAAACCCACACAAGCACGTGGAGAACATGCTAACTCCACACAGAAACTTCCAAGCCTGGGGAATTGAACTCAGCCACTGTGTGGCACCTATTATTATTGTTGTTGTTGTTATTATTATTATTATTATTATAATAATAAGATATAATAAGAGTTTTCTTTATGTTAGTCATCTGTTGGCCAAATACTCTTGTGTAACTGTTTCTACATTAAATAAAAATTCTACAAATCTCAGTAAACAGTAATGACTGAAAAGTTAATATTTGGTATGATGAGCCTTTCCTTTAAAAATATAGCAGTGTCAGGCACAGTTTGTGAATTTGTACAAGGTTGTTTAATCTTACTGAGCATCGTGCACAACAAGTCACAGTTAAAGTGGTCCCTTATGTAATATGCTGTTATTGACATAGATTTTTTTTCTGGACTATTTAAATTTGTGGTGGAAAACAAATTTTTGGATTTTTTTTGTACTGACTGAATGTTACAACCTAAAAAGTCACAAAATACTGTAAAATGAAAAACCTACAGTGAAGTTAATGCTAAAAAACACAGGGTACTTTAGATTATTGCACATCACTGCAGGATTTAAACTACCATTCAGTTTGACTTTGTGTGGTTTTAAAGGAAACAAATAATATAAAAAGTGGTGTAGTCATTAGCACTCTTACCTTACAGCAAGAATATTTGCGCCCTGTAAAAAAAAGCTGTGAGAAAGTTTCTGTTTGTGTGTGCATGTTCTCATTGTTCTTGCATGGGTTTCCTTCAGTTGTCCAGTTTCCTTTCATAGTCCAAAAACATGCACATTAGGCTAACTGGCTGTTCCAAATTGCCCCTTGGCATATATCTCAGTGTGAATGGATGTTTGTGCTAGAGAATAGGTTCTGCAAGGGTGTTGCAACCCTCTCAGGAAAAACCTACATTACAACAGAAAAATGAAAGTGGCCCAATGCGTCATGGAGGTGGAATGGGAAGTGAGTAATGTCATATAAAATTATTAGCAAAAGGAAAATATTATTTTAGTGTAAATAATTAACTGTATTTGTGGTACATGTGTAATATTACCTCCTTGTGACTCTCATTTCTTTTATGCAATCTAATCCTACCATCTAATTGTGACTCTTTCTGTGATAATGTAAGGTTCTTAGGATGATTCTAGATCTTAACCCTGATATGAATATACTCGACAATGTGCAATCAATGAAGAAATAGTTATTCTGCTCTCTCTTTTTGCATGCTACTGTATCTGTTTGTAAGTCATTTTAGATGCAATGGACGCTGACATGGTGTTATACTGTGTGTGTGTGTGTGTGTGTGTGTGTGTGTGTGTGCATATTATATATATATATATATATATATATATATATATATATATATATATATATAAATTTAAATTGACTACCAATAATTACTACAATCTATTTCTCTCAAATAATCAAGTTAAAGAATTCCACCTGCAATGAAAAGGGGGCTCATGGAGATTTAAGCTTCTAGTATTCATGTCTTACAACAAAGGTGCCAGCATCTATGGTTTAGTGGTCACATACATTGAAAAATGCCTTTCTACTGTTTCACCTAAAACTAGAATAAGACCAAAAATAAATAAAAATAAATTAATTCATTGGAAAAGCCAATTCCCTGAAGAGGAAAGGACATGGCAGAAAAAATACACAATTCTTATGAGTAGTGGTTACTTTCACTTCAGTGCTGACTTTTATCCGGATGAACTTTCACCTGTGTAGTACCAAGGTTCAGAGAAAGAGCCAAAACAACAACAAAAAAGCTACAATTTATAAAAAATTAAATAAGTTAAAGTCTGGCCAAACATTTCATTAAACTCTAATAAAACTCAGTATTTTGTCCATCCTTAGATATGGTATAATTTTAGTCATATTCTTGTTTTTTCTTGAATTTTGCAGTACATGAGTAGTCCATGTGGTTCAGTCTGCTCATACACAAAATATACTGAAGAAAGGAAATGAATAAAAGCAGTTGACAACGTACCCACACACCTTGGCAGAGGTGCGCTCCACATGCGTCGGCCCCCTCCCAGGCAAATGATCTCTGGCGCCCCTTCCAAACGGTAGCCCATGTTGCAAGAGAAGGTTAGTGTATCCCCAATATCAAAGCTGTAACCATTACGGCGGCCAAACTGTGGTACTCCTGGATCCTCACACGGCTCAAGATTGTACTCTGAGTAACATAGGCATTGGCTGATTAACATAAATAATATATTTATATTCTATTCACAGGTGCTTTTTTTTTAATTATGCGTGCAGTGGCACTATGTACTGGCAGTGATCTATTGTAGGTATTACATAGCTTTTAAGCTTAATGCCTACATTACAATGTTTCTCCTGTCACCTGGGAGAGTTATAATAATACATTTGCATAAATTGCCATTAGCAGTTAGCAAGTGAATGTAGGTGAGTCCTGAGAGGTTCTGTAAACCACACAGAATATAAATGGCACAAAAACTCTGGTTTTGAACATAAAAATAATGCCGTTTGACTATTAAGCATATAGCAGTCCATTAATTATAATGATAAACCCCGGTGAAGTGACCTGTACCCAGGAGTATATTAGTTGTTATGCACCAATAACAACTTCATAAAGTTTTAGACAAGTCTGCAAGGACAGAGCAATGTTGTGTGAAAAGTGCTAAATAGTCAAGTAAACTCAGCCTTAGTCATAGTAGTCAGGGCTGACCTGAGAATGTGATGTTGAAGCCCTCGTAGGAGATGGAGAAATCGGAGATGAAGCGCAGCTGGGCCTTGAAATTACCATACAGGCCTGCGTTGATGGGAGACGGCAGCTCAGAACCTGTGAGGCGAGCAAGAGGCTGTACAAAACTCCCATTCTCTGTGATGAGCAGATAATCATGGTGGTCCTCCAAATGGAAGGTGTTAAAGTTGAACTGAACTCCTGTTGTGGGAAAAAAAACATACCAGACTTCTCAGATCAACCTGCTAAAGTTGCACAAAAAGGCTTAGAGTGCAAAGGAAACATCTTTATTTTTATGTTGAAGGTGAGACTCTTATAAAGAGCCCCAAGGTTATTCTTTTGTGTAAGAGTGTAAGATGGAAGGAGGAGCATTTCAGTTCTGCCCAATTCTTTTGTGAAACATAATGACCTTCCATACTGAATACTTTATCAGCTCTGGGAAATTAAAATTCAGATAAACTTTCATTATTCAGAACTCAAAGCATGTGCAATGATATTTTATAGAACAGAATTTAGAGTAGAACCTAATTCTGCATTCCCTGCAGTTCCTCCTCAGGAAGACTTTAGCACATCTCTTTAACACATCTCAGGAGCTTGTTCACCATTCATTTACCAATTCACACATGTATGTCCACAGCTTTAGATTATTCAAAAAAACATGTTCACAATCTGGTACAGTAAGTTAATATGAGCTACCTGGACACAAACACACCTTGAAATGTGCCACAGGGAGTCTGGGAAGGAGATGATCATTATTGTCTTTCGGTTAGATATACACTAGACTTGTGGGAGGTACTTGTGAATGCATTAGCAGTTTTATTTTGGCAGAAAGTCAAAGATCCAGTCTGTAAATAATGGCATTTATTATTTACACTGTTGAAAGGATGAAGTGGTTCAGAAAAAGACATGATAATACAAATTCTGTTTAGATGCAAGTATCAGGTGTTGATACCATGCAAGATCACTTTGCCTTGCAAGAAGTGATTACTGAGACAAGCACATGTTCTATTCTCTGATTCACCAGGATGTACACTTTGCTTGAAAGTCAAGGTGCAATTCATGGCACATTGCTCTCATTTTTAATGACCACATCTCAGGTTGGCTGCCCTCAGGCCCTCTATTAAAAATACTGCTTAAAAGTAATTACATCTTAAACATCTTGGAGTTCATCGCTTGCAGCACAGAGCAGCAACCAACATAAACAGAGCTAAATAAAATGCTCAATGACTGCCCTGAGTCATATAAAATCATTCTTTTCTTATACAAGGTCTGGATGAAATGCTGATGATACATCCCTTATTCTGATGCATAAGTATTGTCACAACAACAACCTATATACCTAAAAATTAGCAGACTAATGGATATGTGTGTGTGTGTGTGTGTGTGTGTGTGTGTGTGTGTGAGAGCGAGCGAGAGAGAGAGAGAGAGAGAGAGAGAGAGAGAGAGAGAGAGAGAGGAGAGTTACCTTTGCCATGGCTGACCTCCACACTCCAGGTGCAGTTGAGAGAGCTTGGGTAAACCTCAGGGTAACCAGGAGACAAAATAGTTCCTCCTGGACCTCTCACATCACCCCCACATAGTGCTGCATAAAAAAGCATACACACAATCAGTAATTCACTACAATATGTAGCGATGGACACTTAAGACCTAATTGACCTGTCTGACAAACTATCCTCTTTGGATAATGGAGGTACAAGCAAAGAAAGTAAATGATAAATTAGCCAAGCAAAGACATTATTATGTAGCACTCTTAAATCCACTAAACCCTCTTTTGAGCACTTCCACTTATCTTTCCTAGGCAATATCATCAAAGTATCAGTAATTAATGAGAACTCTAACAGAGTCTTATAATAGAGGGAAATGTGAGCATTTGACCACTGACTTCACTTTCTCATCTGAACTATATATTTTTCTTCCTTTTTCATTTCTAATTACAGCATATTTCTCAATTTCACCTTTTTTCTTAACCTGCTTCAAGCAGCCCACGAAAAAGTTCTATATTACTGAATAAAATACATGTTTAAGCGTGGCATGGTGGCATAGTGGTTAGAAGCAAGAAGGTTAGAGCCTCACTGCAAGAAGATCCTGGGTTGGAGTACTGTGCCCCGCAAGGGCTTTTTTATGTGTAGATTGCATGTTCTTCCCATGCTTGTGTAGGCTTCCTCTAGGTGCACCAGTTTCCCCCAAATGGTCAAAAGACATGCACATTAGGCTAACTGGCTCCTCCAAATTCCCCCTTGGGGTGAAAGTGTGTGTGAATGATTGTGTGAGTGTGTGTTGGCTCTGTGATGGCCTGGCGAGCTGTACAGGGAGTACCCAGTCTTCGCATGGAGTCGGCTGGAATGGGATCCAACCTTTTTATCATTCTAATTAAGGATAAAACTGAAGAAGATGAACCATGAACCATGCCGAGTAGATAAACAATAAGCTGAGATTAGGTGAATTCAATACAAAATCAGTGTTGCAACATTTAAAAAAAAATTAATTCTCAGTACTGTCTCCACCATGTTTTTTTTCCTGGTTGTCTCTGCTTTCCAGAAAGGGCCCTCAACAGGTCTAAAAAGGAAAAAGAACATTTATAAAGAATTCTCCTGAATGACTTAAACTGGTGAGCAACAGCTTCTATCCGTGGCAGTAGCCATCATGGTAAACAGCCTCTTCACTGACTGCCTAATGACCTCCCACTGAATTGCATGGTCTTAATTTGGTCTCCTCAGACTAGCGAACATAACTTAATTGGAAAAGGAAAGGACAGGCTATCGAAAGAGCTTTGACATGTGTGACCTATTTCATCAGGCTACAATTTACCTGAGGAGCAAATACGTGTGCAGATACAATGCAATGTGACAAATGCAGCCTGTTGCCTGTCGAAGTCGATGCCTTTTTTTATAGAATTGCATTTGTCACTGACCTCATTTGTGGTGATTAGGAAATCTACTTTTCTTGCTTTTAGTACTAAATTGATGGCCCACAGTTGAATACCTACCATCACAAGTGGGCAAAGAGTGACTCCACCAGTGATTCTTCTCACAGACCAGAGGCTCCTCATGGCTGAGTCTGTAGCCAGAGTCGCAGCCAAAAGAAACGGTAGAGCCGATGGAGAAGTCCTGACCATAGCGCAGCCCATTAACAGGAATCCCAGGATCCAGGCAGGAGTAGGCATCAACTGTCACACCTACACATACACACCAAGAGATGAAAAAGAGATGATGCATGCATATCACTGTTATACACCAGGTGTTGTATTTATGGATATTCAAACATAAAACCAATGCTGGCTACAAATTCTGGAAGCAAGTCAATATAGTACAGATAAAACTAAGTGAAGCATGCTAGAAACCGTAGGCTGTTTCAAAGAAAATTATTGGATGTCCTTGGCACTCTGGGATAAGGGACTAATCCTCTTTGATGGTCTGAACTGTACATATAAAAATCTACTTTCCCTCACAGTTACAAGTTGAAGTATTGTAGACATGTTTAACATTATAAGGTTGAATCTAATGTAATTACATGCTTGTGAGAGAAACTCCAAGAAACTGCTTAATATTCATTAATACTCTGCACTCAGATATATTAATTATATTAATTACAAACATTTTAGGAGATCATTAAAACCTCATCCAAGCAATGGGCAGAGTTTTATGACCAAATCACTTGAAATCCATGTTAAAATGGCAGTGTTCTTACTCTCATAGAGGATTTTGAAGCCGCTGTTTGAACGGCTGTTGTCGGTGGTAAAGAGCATGTAGAGGTGATTGTTGCTGCTGAAAAGAAACTGAGGCACCTGTGTGCCATTAAATGAACTAATCAGCGGAGACAGAAGATTAGGCCCATCATGGATCTCCAGGAAATCACAGTTCAGCTCTGTTTGAAACCTGGCAAGTAAAATTTTAGCATAAGAACTAAGCAAAACACTGAGTTCGACACAAGTTTCAAATTCTTAAATAAGTGTGTACAAAAAAAGTACTTTTCGAAAGTGATCTTGATAGAGCGCCCTGGTTCTGCCTCTATGACCCATTCACAGCTGAGAGAGTCTTTGTAATAGCCTGGCCAACCAGGAGACAAGATGACCCCACTTGGGGCAGAGAAGTGACCGCCACAGGGAGCTGTGAAAAGAGAAAAAAGTGCATTAATATACAACAATCTTATATAGGAATCTAAAAAAATATTGCATTTTTAGAGGCTGTTTGTTGTGGTGTAAGCATCAGCATATGCAGTCCAGCTATTGTGCAAAATTAGTTAACGTGTCAAGAAAATAATGATGAAACCAACAGAATGTTATCAAAAAAACATTGCACATGTTTGCATGACCTCAAATTTCGTGTGTATTCTCCATGGTATGGTTTTATCTTAAAACATAATCTCAAAACATTATTCCAAAATAATGAATGTGTTTTCTAGTGTAATGAAGTATAGGTATATATTTTTAAAATCCTAAACTCTTAATTAAATAAGAGGGGAAAGTATTATGCCTTAAAGGTACTCATATCAATAAAATTTTGCAATATTACAATTAAAAAAA
>JAOUQZ010000028.1:16923354-16945898 GCA_028564935.1 Neosilurus hyrtlii | reverse complement strand
ATTAAATAAGAGGGGAAAGTATTATGCCTTAAAGGTACTCATATCAATAAAATTTTGCAATATTACAATTAAAAAAATAAATGATGGACCAGGTAATAAATTTATCATTCGTGTATCTCTGCAAGTAAAAGTGGTAAACATGCTTGGATCAAGTAAATTGAATCATTTCTTCAATTTTGGGGATATGCAGCAAAAAAATCAAAGACTTACTTTTGTGTCTTCCCTTTGTGAGTGTTATTTCTTTGTATAAGTTACTGGAGATCAATAAATAGTATATAATGTACGTTCATGAATGTATAAGCAGCAGCACCAAAGCTTAGTTTAGTCATTTTCACCTTTGGAATTTAGTTTAAGTGTTAAGTTTCTCAGTGGACTTGCTTCACCTTACTTGAGAGACTGACAGAAATTTTAAATATGTTCTGATCTGATTTTTATATTCTGATCTGGATTCTTATGTGCCACAACCTTGCGCTCTTTAGTCTTTTCACACTCATATCCCCTGCATAGGTAAAAAGGGACACTGTAGTAATAGCCCTTCACAGCTGCTGCTTCTCAACTGGAGCAGGTAAAATTACCTTCACACTTCGGGATGGGTCCACTCCACATCACCTTGCCGGTGCTCAGCTCACAGGTCACAGTCTCTGCTCCCTGTGTCTTAATGAAGCCATCCTCACAGATGATGGATATTGAGCTGCCTAGCTGAAAGCTGTCACCAAATCTTTTGGCATTTAGTGGAATTCCAGGATCCGGACACTCATTATGGCCAAATGCTGTTTGGAAAGGGGAAAATAAATAAAAATGCCCAATAAGGTCAAAAAACCACTCCATAATGTCCAATAAGGTCCAAAATCTATTTCATAATAAGTTTGACATAAACACATAAAAATGTCACAGCAGATATAATGAACAGGCATGAAGATGTTAAGTTCAGTGGTAATTACAAAATAACGTTTGAGGGGATGCCATTTTTCTTGTAATTTGATCTACTTCACATATGTTTTATTGTATGTTCATAATATATTATTATTATTATTATTGATAAAAAAATTAGTTTTTAAAAAAGGGTACCAGAGAGTCTCCTCCTCAGCCTACCCGGGAAAGTCTATTCAGAACCTCGGATTCAGGAGGAACAATGTGGTTTTCACCATGGTCACAGCACTCTTGACCAGTACTACACACTTTACAGGATCCTGGAGGGGGCATGGGAGTTTGCCCAAACTGTCCACATGTGCTTTGTGGTCTTGGAAAAGGCTTTCGACCGTGTCCCTCGGGCTATCTTGTGGGGTGTGCTCGGACCCATTGCTGCGGACCGTTCGGCCTCTGTATTGCCAGAGCCAGAGCTTGGTCTGCATTGGCAACAACATTTTGAATACGTTTCCAGTGGGGGATGGACTCCACCAAGGCTGTTCTTTGTTACTGATTCTGTTCATAATTTTAATGTATAGAATTTCTAGGCGCTGCCTAGGCGTTGAGGGGTTCTGGTTTGGTGGCCATAGGATCTCGTCTCTGCTTTTTGCGGATGACCTTGTACTTTTGGCTTTATCAAGCCAGGACCTTCAGCTCTCGCTGGAGCGATTCGCAACTGAGTGTGAAGTGACCAGGATGAGAATCAGCACCTCCATGTCCGAGGGCATGATTCTCAGCCAGAAAAGGGTGGAATGCACCCTCCGGGTCTGGAATGAGGTCCTGCCCCAAGTGGAGGAGTTTAAGTATTTTGGGGACTTGTTCACGAATGAGGGAAGGATGGAGCGAGAGATTGACAGGCAGATCAATGCTGTAAAGCGGAGCTTATACCGGTCTGTCGTAGTGAAGAGGGAGCTGAGCCGGAAGGCTAAGCTCTCGATTTACCAATTTATTTATGTTCCTACCCTCACCTATGGTCATAAGCTTTGGGTGGTGATTGAAAGAACAAGATCGCGAATACAAGCGGTTGAAATGAATTTCCTTCGCAGGGTGGCAGGGCTCTCCCTTAGAGATAGGACGAAAAGTTCTGTCATCTAGGAGGAGAATTGCTGCTCTGCGTTGAGAGAAGCCAGTTGTGGTGGCTCGGGCATCTGTTTAGAATGCCTCCCAAACACCTCCCTGGTGTGGTGTTTCAGGCATGTCCAACTGGGAAGAGACCCCGGGGTCGACCCAGAACACGCTGGAGGGACTACATCTCTCGGCTGGTCTGGGAACGACTGGACCTCACTGCTTAGGCTGCTGCCCCCATGACCAGACCACGGAACAAGCAGATGAAGGTGAAGAGATGAATATAAACTATAAATAATTAATTTCTGCCTAAATCTGTCAGCTTTTTTATTTAAAGTAATGCAAAGGTGAAGGATGCATCAATACAAACTTATTCCAGTGTTATTAATTTTCCTTGTACTATGGATACTTGACTTGTAAAAATCTTATAAATGTCCTCACTACTTGAATATTCATTATGTCTCCTCTGCATGTGGAGTCATTAGAAGATGAAAAGATGAAAAGTATGAATGCCTCTAAAGTGGTTCTTTTTTTAGTTGTTTTTTAGTACAAAGAAACAAAACTGAAGCTACACTGACTTATATGAAGGACATTGCTTATTGATCAACACAGAGCTATTGACCACATCTGATTCTTTTGATCATTTCCATTTTAGAAATTTATGACAGAGAAAATGGACCCTGAGGCAGATTTCTTGGAAGTCATGAACTCGAACAGCAAGTCTGACTGGCTGATGGATGTCTACTGACAGGAAAAGAAGGGCACCATGTTTGTTAGACCGAATACAGATTCAACAGTCCTCCATCACATTTCTGACAGCTCTTTACTGACAGCGCAGAGCAAAGTGTCAGTCCATTATGGGGGCCATGTCCTACACCATATCCTAATGAGAGCAGCCTAATGTGCTCTGTGGGGGGCACAACTCTGTCTTCGTGGAAGTGGGACATGAAGACATGATAAGTTTTCACTGAACTGAATGTAAATATCATAATACTAATTTTTACAGAATATAGTTACTGTATAAGGAGCCCATAAGGGGACACAAAATAAAATAAAAAAATGTTTTTCTCATGCACATGAGAAAGTATTTGATGCACACGAGAAATTCTAAGCTACGTATATAAATGTAAATGCGTTGTAGAGAACACTAGGTGTATCCCCTGTTTGATCAACGACACACTTAGTATCATGAAAATTCACTCATTTTGACCTCTGTGACCTTAAAAACTAGGTCAAGATGACGTAGTTATTACAAAGTAAACAGGGACGTCCATAGCCATATCTGGTATAAATAACAACAAATTAAATTTTATCTGACTTTTTACATAAACACCTGGATATGGTCGCTGTGACCTTGAACTTAGGCCAAGATGACCCAGTCTCAGCAGGCTTGAACACCTTGTTACTAATTATATCTGGTATGAATCAGAAACCCATCTGACAAAACTGAAGCCTCTAGATTATTAATGGGCATTTTTATGCATTGACCTTTGTGACCTTAAAAAAATGGCTCAAAGTAACCCTGCAAAGCTGGTAGGGCATGCCATAGGGACCTTTCAACATAAATCTAAAATAAATCCATAAAGAATCGGCACTGCTGGAGTGTTAAGGGGGTGATCACACTAGCAGTGTAATATAAAAGTGACTCATGCAAATTGATCGTTTTGCAATTTTTGGGGAAATTTGCTGCCTAAATACATATTTTTTTGCGAATATTTTTGCAAAAAAAAGCAAATCTCCTTTCATAAATCATTCGTGTTTTGTTCCATTTTTGTTCTCAAACCATTATTGTTAAACTTTTATTTGCATAAACAAAATGAATGATGACAAAATATATGCAATATGCCGGACGCCAGCAAGTCTCAAACTTTCCAGGTGGAAGTCTGCAACTTCTCACTTTTCCATGGGAATGAACAACAAATAATCTGCAAGCAAAACAACAACTTTGCGACCTTCTTGCAACATGTGCGGACTGTTTGAGAAGAGTTTGTGAGCCTTGTTTTGCGACATTCGTGGAAATTTTAAACGTTTTAAACAAATTTTTTGTGAAGAGTTTATGAACCAAGCAGCCAAAATGGAATGCAGTGAATGTCACGCTACAAATTTAAGAATGAAAAGCAACAGCCATGAATTGCCATTCGTGTCAGTTGCTTTTCTTTTGCACCTCTAGTGTGATCACCCTAACGAAAAGAGTCTGTTGCAGTGGCGGATGTGGTGGCGGAGGATCAAGTAAAAAAAAAAGACAAAATAACAGTAAAAGTTCCATTACTAAATTCCACAAGTGACATAATTTAAAGAACGTATCATCATTTAGAGAAAAAGGATTTGAACAGTTAAAACACAAGTACGTTTCTCTCTTCTATAATGTCCTATTGTTGATATTTTATGTTTTTTGGGAGAGTTGGGGTTATCATTCAACATCAACCCTGTTACCCTTGTCCTTGTCTTGTTACCCTGGTACCCTTTCACACTACACCACACCTCCAATGAGCCCAGAATCACTATAGTCAGATGGCCAAGAAGCTGGTCCTTCAAGGTTATTCATTAATTTGCCAAGCTGCTTTGTTCTTTGTTAGGATATTTAATTTGCTGAACTGCTTGATCCTGCTAGGGTCAAAGAAAGGCTGGAATCTATCTCGGCCAATTCTATTGTAGGTGGGGTGCACCCTAAACAGCTTGCCAGTCCATTACAGGGCCACCACACACACACACACACACACACACACACACACACACACACAAAACAAGTCACACAAAACTAGGATCAATTTAAAACTGAAAATCTAATGTGTATGTCTGGACTGTAGGATAAAAACAGAGCACCACTGTGCAATGACACACACATTAGGCTAGGTGGCTGTTCCAAATCCCTGCAACCCAAGTAGGATTGAGAGGTTTGGTAAATAAATAAAGTTTCCAGTGCTGTGTACAAAAATATACAGTATACAGTATATAGCGATGAGTGCGTATCCTGTCAACTCTGGGACTTTGATCAGTCCTGTAATTGTGATGTCAGTCCTGTTACTTTAATTTGATAAAAATGTAAAAACAGACAGTTGATAGGGCCTATCATTTATAAACTATATTGCATTTTGGATTATATTCTTTTATTATATCTTTCTTGTAAAATAAATAAATAAATGAATGAAAAGTATTACTGTTTTCAGTAATCTGAATGAAAAATATAATACTAAAAAGGAAATCCAAAATATGATATAATCCCAATGAAAAAAAGGAATAAATAGTGCACATGTACTGTACTGTATGTGTAAACTATTACATTTCTAATTAAAAGTATAAAATATAGTAGCACTTGTATCTGTAACAGAGTTGACAAAAATACCAAAATAATATCAAATAAACAGCAAACAAATAATTAATGAAATATTCTGGAGATGGCACCATATCATTTCTTGTTATTTTAAGACGTCTTCATTTCATGGATAGTTTAAAAATGGCAACTAAAACCATTTTGTTTTTTTTTATTTTTCAAAAGTAAAAAAAAAATGATTTATGAATTGACCCACACATATATGTTTTATAGTGATTGTTTATAATTATAAAAAAAGAAAAAAATTATAAACATATACAGTGGCACCTTGCAAGACGAGTGTCCCTTTACCGAAGGAATTTGCTTAATGAGGGACGCTTATGCATATTTTTTGCACTGAAAGACGAGGAATGTCTCAAAAGATGAGAATGCCCAGCACACGAGAAAGCAAAACAAAGAATCACTTGTTGTTCCACGTGATTACGTAGAATTGCGTCATCATCGTAGTGGCTGCAGAATCCTGGGTGAGTCAAATAGCATCTGTTTCTCATCGTGTAAGCATCTCTTGTGAGTTTATTGTTACCTTTGTGCTTCTTCGTAATAATTACTACAATAAAAACTGTGTTACCATGGTGACTAAAATGAATATTGGAAAGAAGGACAAAGAAAAACACAAAGACAAATTTACTGTTGAATTGAAAAAAGAGATTATTGATATGCTATGTTACCATAGCCAGTGATGCCAGAACAGGTGCGCCTCTGCCTAAAAGACCAGACTCTCCTTCCAAAAACTAAACGCCCTCCTCCTCCCGCTCCTTCTCCTCATGTCACTTTTTCCAGATTCATTGTTTATTCAGGGTAAAGTGTAGGTTTATTTTTTCCTTTTTATGCATTTTATTAATAAACTTTTGTATGTCTTTACTTTTATTAAATATACATTATTATTTATGAGTAAAACAACCTTTAAAATGTTTTATATTTGGGGCATTTTGGAGGCTCGGAATGCATTAATAGGTTTTCCATTATTTCCTATGGAAAAATTGGTCTTGCTATACAAGCATTTCGCTGTACGAGCTGGGTACCAGTACAAATTAAACTCGTCTTACGAGATGCCATTGTATAATTGCTGCTTTCTTTGTGATTTGTGAAAAGTTCAGTGAAATTCGGTTTACGCTTTCTTTCTTTTTTAAGTATTTAACTGTTTATAAATAGGCATAGCCCAGGATTGACTGTACATTATAGTCATGATGGTATACAAGTTTTATTTCTAAGGGAGACCAGGCAAAGGGAAAATAACTTTGCCTTGAGAGTGTTACTATGGAGAAAATTATCTCTGTTCATGTTGAGGTGCCATCATTTGAATCTATTCCACCTTTTTTTTTTTTTTTTTATCTCCTCACAGTGTACTATTTGTCCCTTGGTATTTTTTCCTCATTGGTGGGTTCATGGTAATTTGCCAATCTTAATAATACTGGCCAATGGCTTGTTGTAAAATAAATCAGAAGATATACGCACTGCTATAAGTGATGTTAAAGCCTCGGCCAGACATGGAGTGGTCAGCCTGGAACTCCAGACGGAGGATGTTACTGTTGCTGGTGAGATGGGAAGGAACCTCAGCTCCAGTGAAGCGGCCCAGGACAGCAGAGTCTATCAGCTCACCATCCTTCACTGTCAGGATGTCATAAGGAGCCTCCAGATCAAAGTCATTGAAGGCCAAGTGGATGCGGCTGCCTGGTTCTGATAGAATCAGCCACACACAGTTCAGGTTGTTCCCATAGCCTTCTGGGTAATCAGGAGAAAGGACTGTACCCATAGGTGCAGTAAAGTTTGAGAGACAGGGAACTGGAAGAACAGAAGAGAAGAGAAAAGAAAGGAATAGACTAGAATAGAGAAGAATGGAACTGAATTAAACAGACTAGAACAGAATAGAATAAAGCGGAACAAAACAAAATAGAATAATTAAACTGAATTAAACAGACTAGATACAAGCAGATTAGAATAGAACAAACCAGAGTAAAGTACACAAGACTAATCTAGAATAAAACAGAATAGATCACAAAATATATTAGACTAAAAAAATTAACAGAACAGAATGGAATCAAATTACAGAATAAAACAGAACAGAGTAGACCTGATTAGTTTAGAGAAAATTAGAATAGGAAAGAATCAAACAGATGAGAATTAGACTAGCATAAAACAGAATACAAAGAAAGTAAAAAAAAACAAACAACGAGTTAAAAAAAACACTTAAAAATATACCAAAACATTTTGTAAAAAAAATAAAAAAAAGAAAAAAAAAAATCCAAGCATAAGTTGACATACTGCAGGCAGTCAGGGTCCAGACTCTATGTTAAATATTAATGATGCATATGCTATAGATGAGATTTGACCTACAAATAGGGCAAATCTGTTCACTACACCATTTAGATATGAAAGGAATTTGGCCTGTAGACTTTAGAATAACTAAAAACTACAAAAATAAACTCAAAGTGGATAGTTGCTCCTAAAATTAGACTTTTAAACATGACAGAAGCTGATTGGCTCTATTTTACATCAAGTATCTCTTGTGAAGTCTAAAAAATACATTTGTCAGGTACTACAGAGAAATCACTGTAATAGGGTGATATAGCTTGTCTCATTATCTACAGGTGTTACTCACAGATGCATATTGGGACGTTGGCAGACCACTGGTTGTTGTTCTGGCAGGAAATGGTCTTCTCTCCAATCAGTTCAAAGCCAAATTGACACTCAAAGCGCAGTACATCTCCATTAGAGAAACCATCTCCTTCCCTCATTCCATAGAGAGGTGTGCCAGGGTCACCACAACTCTCCTTGTCAATTTCTATAAAGAATGAATAAATCATCCACTTCAGTTTAGCTGCGTTTGTAGAGCACTAACTATAGATATCATCACAAGGCACCCACTTGAAAGCACTTGAACTGAAGGAAAGGCAAACAAAGAAATCAGATAAACAGCACTCTATACATTTTATTAATTTGCCTTTATATTAATTAGTATTTAGTACAGGGTTTTTGTTTTTCTTTCTTTCTTATTTTTTGCCTGAATTTGGCCTATAATGTCCATAATATGTTATTTACAGATACATTATTTATCAATGAATGTATAGATCAAGAGAAAATGATGAGAGCACAGCAAAATTATCACTTTTTACTATTTCTAGGAATGTGTTTGAGGAAACATGTTCATTCATTTATTTATTTATTTTAACAGAGACTGCTGAGAATAATACAAAAAAAAATTTATGTTTTAAAAATATTTTTCTGAAGAACAATATGTAGGTTGCTTTTTGACAGAACTGCTGTATATCTGTAGGAAGAGCTAACATTTGGGATAAGGTATAAAATCTAATAAAAAGCAATGAAGCTTAGGGTTAGAACATTATAAATCATTCATTCATTCATTCATTCAACTATAACCATGTTTTGTCACATTCATATTTAAGATCTATATTTATATAACATGAATATATAGCTTAAAAAATGCCATCAAAGTTACCGAAATAAAATATACATGTATCTAAATTTTGGTACAGAAATCGCTTATCTCAGTACTGCTGTACTGTTTCCCCATTTTATGGCTAAAACGGCTAGACCTCAGACATGCTTCATTTTAATTACTTTACAAATCAAAGCTCAAAACACTCCTATTTCATAGTCACTAGGAATGGTTCAGTCCATAATCTATGTGTATGTATAACTTGTCTACATACAGTATGTTGATTTCTAATTTAAGCACTTAATAGAAGTTACATAAAAATATCAAAATACTTACTTACAGTTGAAAGTAAAAGTTTGGGCACCCCAAACACATTCCCTGACACTTCAATTTCTGTTCTCACACTAAACAACCACTCACTCTAACCAGCTGACTGAGGATGGGAAAATTAATCTAATAGATGCCTACACAGCAGAAAAAGGCTGTAAAAAGATATTAAAAAGCATTCAGCTCACAACTTCTATTGTTCAAAATGTCATTAAAAATGCCAGTTATGGAGAACTGTGGAAGCAAAGCAATTTCTAAAACACCATGAAAACTTTTCTATAGAATGTGATATATATGGCGGAAAGAAAAGCATGGCAAAATTCCAATAAGATATTAAGGATATGCAGGAAGTGTTAGTTGACACAGGAGTGGCCGTGTATAGTTTAACTGTTCAGTGTTGCTTGCACAAATATGACTTTTTTTGGGAGGCACTAATATTTTTCATACAGCTTTACTTACTTTCTAGAAAACCTATCTCCAAAACCTGTGAAGGATGAAGAGACAAAGTCATTTACACATTTTGATTGATGTCCTGCATGAGTGTGACCTCATCATCAACTTATTTTGATGGTACCCCACCTTGCACAGTGCCCACTAGGATAATTGAGAGGGCAGTGTGTCTTTCTGCAGACCCCCAACAGTGAACCCCAATTGTTCTCTAATAGACGAAGTGAGGAGGACGAAACATAATTTTAGTAAATTCTGTTTGGGTAAAATTAATGCTGGGACTCATCAGAAGGAGATTTCTCTGTAGAACTCTTTGGCCAGTGTGTGATGTATGGCATTAATTTCCAGTTTGACACTCTTTATGAGTGCCACAATGCCCTGCTCACTGCTTCAGTCTGAAGGCAGGACTGAGGAAGGTTAAGTCATATTTACGGCTTTGTGCTTTACAACGGCAGCAACATGTAGAACAAATTGTCTGCAGGAAACCACAGAGTCAGATAACGGTATCCTTAAGTGAATGGTAGACATGGGATGAGTCAGCTGGGAACCCATAAGCTATAGAGCAACTCAACAGACTTTCTATGCATGACTGCCTCAGTATTTCAGTAGACCATGCTGGATAAGTGTGTGTATGCATTACCACCAACAGGGACTATATATAGCAATATATACACATAGCCTGTAAAGGTTATGTTGTGGGAAGCCAGTTTTTATTGTTGTAATTACCATATAATTATATCATCCGTGAAATATACCTGAACTGATGTTGGGCTCATTAAATCACCCTTCACATAAACGTCAGGAAACAAGGTCTAATTTCATAACATTCTTTAAAATATAAACAGGAGATACACCTAGATTTTTCAGTGTCATGGATGATGGCTCATTTCAATTATTTTTTCCTTCATGCATCTCTTATCCCAAAGTCAATTATGGTTGCTGATTTGTGCTCAAACATCTTTTCGCAAGCCAATCAAAAGTGAGCCAGGAGAAATAATGTTTACACAACCAAATATGCTAGGCAATAATCCTTCTACCACTTCATTCTAAATGAGCTTATAAAATCAGATCAGTTTATGCAAAAGTTACTGAAATAACAGTGTGAAATAATAACAGTGATAAAGTAGGAAAAAAATATCTTAAAGTGTGTGCCCTTTAATAACTTTCTTTAATTGATTGAATTCCTCAGTTGATTACTGTGTCCTACAATACACAGCGCCTGATGAATTTATAAGCCTTTTTTTTGTGGATTTTTCCTATTTCTCTCCCCTAATTTAGTCGTATCCAATTCCCACCAATCAACTTTTTCCACCCTATCACATGACCACCACCAACCAGGGAGGGGCATAAGCAAACACATACCCCCTCCGTGATATGCAATGCTGCTACCCGCCTCTTTTCAAACTGCTGCGCATGCGTATTTGTGGGCGGCCTAATATACTTCGTACCCCTCGTACGAATGAGCTCACAGACGCCCATGATTGGCTGGTGATCGCTGTGAGTGACAGAGAATTGAGCATATGCCATCCCTTCCTCCCGTGAGAGCTCGGCCAATTAGCTCCCGTGGACTCCCGGTCACAAATGGCTGTGGCATCAATCCGGATTTCAACTTGCGATCTTCGAGTTGACAGTCTTGCACCTTGTCGATGCGCCACTCGGGAGCCCAACTGCAGAGTTTTTATTCTGATTTAATAAAGTATCCTCAACCTGCCATGCAATTTTATGTCGTAAGAGGCATTTAACAGTTAATTAAGTGTAAACGTAATGTTGTAAGAGGCATTTAACAAGCCAGCAAAAATAACTTAAATTTATATTTATATATTAAATAATAAAACTTACACAGCTAGAAATTATTATATGGTCAAAATATGGAGGTAAACATGGTAACTTTGTATTAGGAGCACACACACACACACACACAAAAAAAATCACATTTCTATATAATTATTATTCTATTTGTGATAAAAATATTACATATCTAAATTAAATTTAGATAAACTTAGCTAAGATATAATCCTGAAATCACACCTTTGTGTTAACATTCTTGTGGGGAATTGATGTTAACATTCTTGTGGGGAAGTAATGTAAGGAAGTAGTGGTGGCTCAATGATTAATGTTCTGAGTTGCTTACTGGAAGGTCAGTGGTTCAAGCCCCAGACCCACAAAGTCACTGTTGGGTCCTTGAGC
Source organism: Neosilurus hyrtlii (assembly GCA_028564935.1). Taxonomy (NCBI): domain Eukaryota; kingdom Metazoa; phylum Chordata; class Actinopteri; order Siluriformes; family Plotosidae; genus Neosilurus; species Neosilurus hyrtlii. The sequence continues at coordinate 16,934,238 of JAOUQZ010000028.1, read as the reverse complement.
AAGGCCCGTAACCCTCAGCTGTTCAGTTGTATAAATGAGATAAAGGATAAGGGTGTTCTAGATACAGGCTTCTGCCAAAGGCCATAAATGGAAATGTAAAATGCATCTTTCCTCATGGGGACCAACTCACAGCAAGTATCAGGTAAACACCAGAATCAGTGTCCAACTCACAGGTACAGCGGGATCTAAATACATGGCTTCTATGAACCACAATACCTGGCACACAAACCTAGACACAAGCTCACCTTTATACACACACACACACACACACACACACACACACACACACACACACACACACACACACACACACAGAGAGAGAGAGAGAGAGACAGAGACAGAGAGAAATAGAGAGAGAGAGGAAGAGAAAGAGGGAGAGAGAAAGAGAGGGAGAGAGAAAGAGAGAGAGAGAGAGAGAGAGAGAGAGACAGAGTGAGACAGAGACAGAGAAAGAGAAAACGAGAGAGAGAGGGGGGTTGTTCTAATTTTTCTTTTATCCCTGTCCCAAGTCTGTTATTTTGATTACCTACCCCTTGACATTTTATTTTCATTTTATTTGCAAAGATTATTAAAGTTATGTATACTTGCACTTGCAACCGTCTGTACATAACTGACAAGAGACAAGTGAGCAGAATATCACAATAGAAGGATCTTATTTCATGAGACAAGAGACATTTTCTAAAATTTGACAGAGCAATGATGATGTAAATTATGGGAACTTAAAAGGAAGTCCCCAGCATCAATACCTTAACACTTGTAAGTTAGTCTTAGTTGACATAATTTCTGTTCTGCTCAGTGGGACTTTTTGATATTATACATATGTACAAAATATAGTGAATGGAATTATGAAACAAAGGGCGAGAAGTATAAAAAAAGCTCCTCTGTGAATGTGTTTAGTATGTCTGCCTGTTTATTATGCTTAAAGACTATATTGTACTCATGTGTGTTATTTATTGGGCCTCTTTATTGTAAAATGAGTACATTAGTGAAAATGTACAAGTTAAAACAATATTTCAACATAGAATAAGTAAAGTACAACAGTGTTGTTTAAATAGGGAGATGTGTTACCTTTTACAGTGATAGCAAAAAGTTTTTTTTTGCTTTCAAAATCATGTTAACTTTGCCCAGCAGGGGAAAACAATATACAGTATAGCACTGTAAGAAGCACTGTAAATAGCAGGGAATATTTGCACTGCTGCAGTGTCTGTAATGGAACTAGGGGAAAAAATGCAATTTGCAGTTTGTTGTTTATTTTTTGAGACTGTAGCACTGCATGCTTTGCATCAACTAAAATATTGGCCACTAACGCGATTTTACTAATGTGAGAATTTATCATGCTCTCCGATGCATTTCCATTTACAAAAATAATATTTTCCCCCATTTTACTGTCTTTGCCAGTTGGTAGAGCACCTGGTACTGGATGTTTTGTCAAATATCTGATCCTCCATTGTTTTTTGCTAATATCCACCGGTCATTGGATCAGTGCCATCTCTATTCATTAATCATCATAATTAAAACTAAATTATTAAAAAAAAGCAATTTATATGTCAGTCTAGACAGAATTATAAACACAGTATGTAATATAACACAGTTCATGCCTCAGTATCAATATCTAATAAGTAATATTAATTACCTATTAGATATTGTTATTAGTAATTTAAAAAATGAAGGTTATCTGAAAGCATGACTAGCTTACCTTACCAATACCAGTTCTCATGCTTTGCACAGTTCTTCAAGTTCAGTTTTTAGTTTGAATAATACATTTTTAAGCAAGGTCCTCTAACAAACCTTTCAACTCGGTTAAAGGATTCTATCTTTTTAATAAGGTTCACCACTTCTAAGTTTTTTTAGAGTATGAGTAACGGAGGCTGAGATATAGAAAAAGTAACTTGAATTGAACAAGAAGTGAATAAAAATAAGGAAGTGATGCAATATATGAAACCTTTAAATATTTGAATATGTATAGAGAACATCTAAAATATTAGGTTTTTCTCATGAAATATCCTATTTATTATATGAGTAAATGTACCTCCACCTACATTTCAAACAAATGTCTGGGAAACAAATTGTAATTCCCTCATTTGTTCTTTTATCATTTCTTCTTGAGTTTAAGTTCCAAAGGACTCTATAATACTACCTAATTCTCTCTCTCTCTCTCTCTCCCTCTCTGTGCATGTGTGTTTCTCTCTCTCATTACCCCAGATGGCATGCTGTTTATCATGCTGACATTAATTTATTACTAAACCTTGAGGCGGTGGAGATAATCAAAGATATGGGCTATGTAGGGACTCCTGCTTCTTTTGAGTGCATACTGCACATGTTAAATGAAGGGGAGTCTCATTTTGTAGCCATAGCTTTGACACAAACCAGTACCCTGACAAGTTGACTGCTTGATTTCGCTCACCCCTCTACGCTGAACATCTATCAAACACTGCTGCGGAAACACAAAACGAATGACCTTTACCGATATGTCTGAACTCACCTGTCAGCAGACAGAAATATTTCTACTCCTTTCAGTTTGAGTCAGTTGACAGGAGTAGAAAGAATGAATCACTTTCTTGACAGGCCCATTCAATTAAATGTGGTACGCTATTGTTCACCTTTTCATTTATTTCTTTGTCTTAAGCAAATTTGATTAATTGTTTTATAGTTATATATATATATATATATATATATATATATATATATATATATATATATATATTTTTTTTTTTATCCACTAAAGTTACAATGGAATGATGCGAAGATTAAAAATGACTTGGTTTTCTCATGAAATCTTAGATTTGAAGCAATTAAACATGGTACCAAGGCAAAAATAAATCTTGCTTTCTTTCACTGTACAAACTTGCTGTAAATGTATAATATTTATTGAAAATTAACCTTACTGTAGTATTTTCAACTTTAACTAAATGTATTTTTAGCAGTGCAAAAGATACTCTGAAAATTAGTGCTTTTCATTATATCAACTATTTTATTTAAAATTTATGTCAGTAAAACATTAAAATATAGCAGTGGCATTCATTTTTAGTTTAATGTATGTCAAAGGTAAGCAAGCTGAAGGAAATGATGGCTCAGTTATTAAGCCTTTAAGCTACAGATCAGGAGATTGTACATTAAAATCGCTGCATCACTAAGCTACCAAATGGACCATTTAGCAAGACCCTTAACTTTCAACTACCCAGATGTATCCAACTATAATTGTAAGTTGCTTTGGATAAAAGTGTCTGTAGAATGAGTAAATGTAATAGAAACCTACAGTGCAATATTATAATTATCACAAAAATGAAAGTGCTACAGTACTTTAGTGTAAATTAGGTCTCAGATTGCATTTCATTTTCCTGTCTTTACTAAAACAATACAGTCTCATAATAATATCATATCTCTCCTTTACCTTTGTAGTTAATCTTGAAACCAATGGAGCCAACACTTTCATCAGATTGGAGATGGAGCCACATCTGATGGGTCATGCTGACAATAAGGTCCGGAACAAAGCTGCCTGTCAGCCTGAAAAAAAAAACACATATATAAGTCGGATGTAGTATATGAGCACTTTAGTAAAAGCACTTCACAGTCAATCGTATTTATTTTGCAGTACTTTATGCTTGCATTTCTACTCTAAGACAACTCAAAATTGGTTCTGACATTGAACCTGTAATGTCAGAATATGGAGGCGGGGTAGTATAAGCAACATGAAACAACACAAGTATGATTCCTTGAAGAAACAGTTAGAGTGATGTATACTACAAAGTGAGTAGGAACAGTAGTGCTAATTCTTATTAACATTAGATGTAACTATTAATTTAGAATATATATTTGCAAGTAATCAGTTTCAAGCATGCAGCCCTGGGAAAAAAAAAATCAGAAGACCATTTTTATAGGATTCCAGTTTTGGTGTGATTGAAAGTTCCTAACATCTGTTTAGGTATGTTTACTGAATAAGCACTGACCATTAAACAAACTAAAACAAACTCTTCAAAAGAATAAAATGAAAAAAATATATAAATAAATACAAATTTACAGTCTATACAGTATATAAAGACTCAGTTAACTTGAAATATATTTTTCACCTAATTTATTGATTCAACTTGATATAACAAACTTTTGAACAATGCTTTAAATGAAATGAATTAAACTAAGAAGTGAGTAATATTTTATAAGAATTTGACAATAATTATCACATATTTCACACTGCAGTTAATAAGCAAGACTAAGACACTTACACTTGCAAAATTGTCCGGGGGTCTCCTACTTCTCCACCATCTCCAATAGTTAGTGTGTCATAACCAAGCTCCAGGTCAAACTCTTCAAAGTTAATCTGTATCACCTGTAACAAGAAAAGTGAAACAATTTGTAAGATGTACCTGAAACGTAGTTTATGCGTAAAACAATTTGTGTAATCGAGCTGAAAACCAGAACACTTATTTTTTAGCACTTTATTTACAAAGACAGTGCACTTTAAAGACTCTAAAATTAGTCAACTAATCAATAATCTATCAGGTGACTGTCTTCACGCAACCTAAAATACTAATGAAACAGTTTATTGTTGTCCATATTTAGTATATATTCTACAGATAATGCAGAAAATTAATTTGCAGCAGTAAGCATAACCAGATGCAAATAAAGATTCAAGCCATGCTATTTCATTACGGGTCTTCTGTATACTACAAACTTCTCTTTTTTGTCATTCAGTTTATTAGGATGGTCAAGTTCATGGTTTTGATGTTTGGTAAATACTCCATAAACTCTTAACTCTATTTCATGATGAAAAAACTGGTACATTTTATCATCTGCTTTTGATAGATAGCTGATAGGCTGGTAAATGACAGACTATAGAAGGTTAATAGATTGTCTAATGTAGAGTATGCAAGTCAAGAGTTCTTTCTAAAATAAAAGGTTTTTTTTCCCGTTCAAGATGATATATCATTTTATTAAAAGGACCATTAATCCCAAACATAAACACTGCAAACCCAAGCTGACACCATAGTTTCAGCCGTGTAAGATCTTTTTAATTAGATTCTGGGTACGGCTGTATATGTAACTAACATAATGTTCCACCAACAGGCACATGCAGTGATATTTAACCAACTCAGCCACTGACTTGCTCTTGCAAAGATGTAATAACTACATAAATTACATTAACCTCATTCATTAAAGTTTTTGATGAAGCTAACGAAAACAGATTCTTTCCAAAATGTCTATTTTCTATGATCTTGGAACTACACAAGTTGAAATCGTAATACTTTATTATTGTCTAACATTCCCAAACATTTCACTAGATGACTCCAAATAATTCCTTACCTGAGAGGGCAAAATAATTATAATGTAGTGTGAAGGGCATCTCTACCAATCCAGAAGATAATACAATCCTTCTTGTTGAATGCATTTCAAAAGATGCACACATATAGCATTCAGATGTTCTCTTGCCACTATACTCATATATAGTGACATTTCATTTACAACTTAATACCTCTATGATATAAAAGAAGTAATAAAGTAAATATGATAAACCTGCACATCATGTGTAAAAGCAGTCAAGTCACCACAATATCAGTACCAGTTCAGATCATTCAAAAATAAACAAACAAACAAACAAATAAATAAAAGTTCTCTCTTTGTACTTAATGGCTCTGCAAAGATATTTTTCTGTTTATCTGCAACTCTATGCCTCAGGACGGAGAAAAATATTCCACTTTATTCTTTGTTTGCTGCTTCAGGACAGAGAGAACATATTCTACTTCAGTCTGTGTTTGCCTCAGATCAAGAACTCCTCTAAACAGCAATAAAAACAAGGGCAGACAAAAGTACCACCACTAAGTACCATTACCTATTATGCATGCAAATATGTCTGAATGTAATTACTTTACTATAATAATTGGTGTATATTAACTTTGCTTAAGTAGAAAAGGTTAGTACATGTCGACCTGTTTGGATTTGATGAATCACTGCTAGAATGACAATGTTACGGAAAACATGACTTACATCATCAGGAAAGGACTCAGGTGAAGTACAGTTTAATGACATAAATCCAGCACCAACCTCTTTTTCTTTTCTTTTTTTAATCTCACTCTTAACATTGAAGAGCATTTAGCTCTGATTAGCATACATGAACACAATTTTACAGTTCAGTGCCATAAAGCCTTAACATTCAACAAGATACTCAAAGTCAAAAATCAGCTTGTTCTGGTTATCATTGACCCAACAACGTGCTTTATCCGTGCAGAAACAAAAAAAAACATGCATTTATTGCCCCAGGACACCCAAATTCTCATTTTCTTTAGTTTAGACTTGCCAAATGGGCAATAACAACACCGTGTTCTCTGGAACACCTGCTGCACCCAATCCCAGTTGACAGAAACAGCAGTCTCACAGATGTATATAGTGTCTACTGGACCAAAAAAAAAAAAAAAAACGTCTATTTATAATCCTCAAAAATTTTCTTTTTCTTGACTAAAATGTACAGCCTTCAAATGATTCCAGCTTTAGGAAGCTTTCCCCATTCAAAACACACTTGAATAATAATTGTTTTTGATTGCACAATACTGATGATGCTGGAAATAGCCTGAGATCCTGAGATTAACAATATAAGAATATAATATAATATAACATAATATAACTTAACCAGTAAAATGCTGATTTTGTCTCAATTAAACAAATGCTGTTTGAGTCTTAAAAGTTTATTTGTTGTAAAACAGCAGCACATGAAGCTGTATACCAACAAACAGCAGGCACACACAGTACTCTGAAGTGGGTTTATGCTCTTGGCACTGAGTGCTGAATGAGGAAAATATTATTAGATAAATGTTTGTGCACACAGTGCAGTGACCAGCAGTCAAGACACAACAGCCATGGGCATGCTATTTTGACTGCATGTGCCAGTACAGATCCATCAAGCAAAAGTAGGGTATCACGCTCACCTACCACGCAGTCAAACTACGGGTGTTGGTCACTGAAATTTGCAAAACAATCAAAATGAGAAAAGAAAAGAAAAAAAGGTAGTTAGAAAATAATTGGCTTGAAGTGAATTACATGGACCTTTCAAATGGACAAAAATAAAAAGTAAAAAATAAAAATAAATAAATAATAATAATAATAACTATAATAAACATTTTGATAGTGCCCTATGGCCCTTTACAATTCTACAATTGTAATTCAAATATAAATACCAAAAATAAATAAGTAATTATAATAAAGTACATAGTAATTATGAAAAAGCTTGCCTTAAAAATGAGTTTTGAGATTGGTTTGTGAGAGAACCACTAAGAGAACCACTTATTCTTTCTTCTTATTCAGGAATGATGTTGATAATAATAATAATATTAACTATGCGTGCACTGCAGCCGTCATTTGAATGCTTATGATAAGGATTAAATGTACATTGTTCTTTTGCTTTGAAGCAGTTTACATTATTGCAAGACATGTGTAATACCTCATGTTATGACTTATTTGGAAATAAATCCGAGTATTCCAGTTTCCTCCCACAGTCCAAAAACATGCACGGTAGGCTAATTGGCTGTTCCAAATCACCCATAGGTGTGAGTGTGAGTGTGAATGGTTGGGTGACTGATGGCCCTGCGATTGCCTGGCGAGCTGTCCAGGGTGTACCCCGCCCTCGCTCAGAGTCGGTTGAGATGGGCGCCAGCCTCCCCGCGCCCCAAAGTAGGAATAAGCGGTTCAGAAGATGAATGAATGGAAATGAATCAAGAATCTTTAATTAGCAATTTATGAGCACACTTTATTGTGATTTATGACCCAGTGCTATTTAAGAATCAGAAAGTTCTGATGCATTAGAAGCAGGAGAGTTCTGAGCATGGATGTGCTCAGAACTTCAATGGCGGACAATCACATAATTCATGGGGAATAATTGGATTAAAAAACAAACAAAAAAAACAACAACAACAAAAGTGCTGTACTGTAACAAAGAAAAATAGATGTTAACTGCAAAGAAATTTTATTAAACATTTTGAGTGTCGTTGTTTCATAACAGCAAAGTTTTCTGCCATAGTAAAGGCATCAAATCTGACTTTGTGCTTTCTGGTTTCTCAACATAAGAAACTGGTTGTTTGTCTTAAACTTGAAATGAGAGAAAAGAGAGATTAATAAGAGAATGACGTCTTATATGCTATGATGTAAATAATCACAGGAATAATGGTCATTTATAATATATAACATATGCAGTGATAAAGGAGAAATAAAATGTTCTGTAAAAAGCTTTTAGAAAAGTAAACATCTACTGTATGTACAATGTGAAACCCTATCAAATCAGACATCATGTTTTATCCATTACATACATAGTACAAGAACTGACTTGGGAATTACAGCAAACAATGCTATAGATTTTTGCCACAGGTTACATTTTCTACACTGCACCCCCCCCCCCCCCCCCCCCCAAAAAAAAAAAAAAATAATAATTAATTAAATAAATAAAATAAAATCCAAAAATAAATAAATAAATAAAACAAAACCCAGCCACAACTTGTTACCTCTATGACAGAAAAACTACAATGACAGTAATGTTTAAAATCATGATCATGCCCCTTCTTTAACAAACACAGGAGGCTACACAAGATAACTGCTTCGCAACACAATAAAATATTGCATTACACTGTCTGACGTACAGACATCCTTAAAGCTGTTGTTAAAGCACTAAAGGAGCTTCATTCTTTGTATAAATGATGGCAGATATACAGAAATAAAGAGCTTTGGAGAAGCCTCAGTCTTTGATTAAAAAAAAAAAGATTGCAAATATATTTTAATCTAGTTAATCTGATGCACAAGATGAACTTTTAAAAAAAAACAATCACTGTTTCTGTATTAAAGGAACATGTTGGTGTAATTTCGTCCTCCAGGATGTCATTAAGGCAGTAATGTAAGAAAAACAATTAATGAATCTATTTTACCCCCTAGTGTGTACAATTTTATTTGCCAATCAAATTACACAACAGGAGGCAATGCAAAGCCTATATGTTTTCAGGGACAAAATATTTACTCTTATGCTACAATGCACACTGCCTTATTATTTTAATTAGCTTTAATTTAGAGCTATGATTTGAGGCCCAATAGTGTCCACTGGTTAATGATACATGGCCAGTAGGCCTATTTCTTTATAGCTTGTACATTAAATGTGCCTATTTACTAGTAAATATCCTGTGTGTTTTATGTTCCATTATCAGGTTATTTTAGCTGAATACAAAACTTCCTTGATGAAACCTCCCCAACTCATTGTTAGCATCTCTCCTTCAACTGTTTTACCTCTTGTTGTGGTTACTAATGTGGTTAGCAATAAACATAACTAAAATCAAAAATTAAAAATCTTTTGATAATAAATAAAAAGACCACGTGACCGCAGGAATGATCTTGTGCAAGTGTGATAACTTGGCAATGCAACACCGATTTGTGAAAAGTGGAAAAGTCAGAGATCATGTGTTCTGCGCACTCACTTGCCTCAAGGTGGTGATGTTTACTAATATCAACGCACCCAATGCTGGGGTCATTGACACTCGCATACAGGAGTAAGCAAGTGGCTTCAGAAAGACATAATGGCCAATTCTATTTTATTTCCAAGAGATAACACTGTATTTCATGTTTATTTAATATGCCCAGTAAATGGATTGGCCCCTTTTATGCTCTCTGACAAATCAGGCAAACAAACAATCTCAGTTGGTGCAGTTTATTTTGCTCCATAGCTTTGTTTACAAATTTGAAGGTGATAGTGACACTTGACTGCAGAAATATTTACTTTTTTAAATTATTTAATGAAGGTGTATTCAGAGAATTCTTAATATGAGCAAGAAAGAAATTCACTCCATCCCCAGTCAGAGGATGGTGGAGCTGTAGGTCAGAAAGCACAAACTGAAATAAAAAAAGTCTCTTAAACTCTCTTAAACTAACTCTCCATCAGGATTGCCAGCTTCTCCCTTTCTTTTCTTGTGTATTTATCAGACACAATTAGTTCAACAACCAGATAATTTAACAGTTCAAATATTTAGCTATTTTTCTCTTCGTCTTTTTTCTTGAGTTTGATTAATTAAAGGATATAAAACTACACTGTATTAAATGTTCTTTCATTCTTTTTCATTCTTTGACCCAACTAGGGTCACGGGGAGGTTGGAGCCTATCAGAGCCGACTCTGGGTGAAGAAGGGGTACATCCTGAACATCATGCCAGTCCAATGCAAGGAAAATACACTCACTCACACTCACACATAGTGGCAATTTGGAACAGCCAATTATGCTAATGTCTTTGGACAGCAGGAGAAAACCAAAGTATCTGGATAAAACCCCCATGAGTACAGGGATAACATACAAACTCCACTCAGAAATGCTCCCACCAAGCCTGGGACTCGTACCCAGGACATTTTCGTGCTGTGAGGTGGACGTGCTATCCACTATGCCTTTGTACCATCCTGTATTAAACAATAAGTGGATTTTTTAAATCTAACACAGTAATATGTAATTGCTACTTTTTACAATATGATATAAAGTCGTCTTAGAGTTGTAAATCCAGAAATCTTGTTATGTCTTGACTAGAGAATTCCAGCTTAAAATGCCCTTGATTTTAATAGTTTCTTTGTATTTTATTTCATATTTTATATACACTCACCGGCCACTTTATTAGGTACACCGGTCCAACTGCTCATTAACACTTAAATTCTAATCAGCCAATCACATGGCGGCAACTCAGTGCATTTAGGCATGTAGACATGGTCAAGACAATCTCCTGCAGTTTAAACCGAGCATCAGTATGGGGAAGAAAGGTGATTTCAGTGACTTTGAACGTGGCATGGTTGTTGGTGCCAGAAGGGCTGGTTTGAGTATTTCAGAAACTGCTGATCTACTGGGATTTTCACGCACAACCATCTCTAGGGTTTACAGAGAATGGTCTGAA
>JAOUQZ010000028.1:16906414-16918483 GCA_028564935.1 Neosilurus hyrtlii | reverse complement strand
AATAATAATAATAATAATAACAATAATAATAATAATAATAATAATAATAATAATAATAATAATAATAATAATAATCAATTTTAAAAAAGCATTTCACAACAGAAATCAAGGCAAAATTACTGTTCCTCAAGGTCCATGAATAAAGTTAAAATTTAGTGGTTAATTCCATCTAGTTAACATTAATTTGTTGGGTAACATAAAATAATTATTATAGCAGCTGTTTCACTCTGCAGCTAATGGAGCATGTTACTTGTAACACGTTTGGTGCAAAAATCTTCTTAGTCACCAATTAGTCTACGGTTTCAAACTTTTTGGTCACAGGTCCTTAATGACTGATGAATAGAGAGAATTATATCCCTTTCCTGCAGGCACAAAACATAGGTGCTATTTGGCAGTTGGTTGTGATCTTTGTGGCATATTCAAGTACAAATTTTGCCCAAATATAAGAAATGTGTGGCATTGCAGCAGGGAACCATTCACTGCTACTAGTTCTAAGATCAGCTTAGTGTGTTCCTGTCTTAGAACTAAATCTAAAGTGTTGTCAGAATTAACAATATGGTCCGTGTCATTTTAGTCTGTGTCAACAAAATTGACTCAAAAAAATAAATTGTCTAAAGTTGACTTGGTAAAAACTATATAAGCTTACCAAAGCATTAAAGTGCGTTATGATGGAACTTGTCAAAAGTTCTCCCAACCATAGCCCATGAATTGCGTCATGGTCCCTATAATGAGCACTGCTTTCTCCACTTATCTTATCTGGCCATCGCATTTTCTCAGTTTTTTCTTTGTGTGTAGAGTATACTCTGAGTGTTTTGCTTTGTTTCTCAGCAAGGTCTTATGATGCAAGACTGGTTGTTAAGTTTTAGGACATTCTGTATTTTTTGACTCATGTCTGTGTGTAGGTGTGTGGGTTTTTTTTTGTTTTGTTTGTTTTTTTACTTACTGGTTATCCGTGTTTGATTCAATCTGTCTGTTGCCTGTCTACAGCTATGAAGGTTGACCATGAATTCTGGATTAGCTTTACTGGATTAAGCCCTGAACTAACACACTGATGTCATGTCCCTGAATGCAAGCCCATAAAAACAAATAGTTTTGAAATGTTCTGTTTTTTTTAATCACATTAAATGTCTTTAATATTGTTAATGCATTTAAGGCATCCTCACTTCTATAAGCATGGGTTCTCTCACTGTAGGTGCAATTTCTCTTTTATTTATTTTTTTCTGCTGAGAAATCCATTAGGTAATATTTAGACAATGGGATTACTCACAGCTTTAATAATCACTTTTCAATAAAGTAGCCAGTACCCTACCAAAATACAGATTGGAAAGTGTCCTGTTGAATTGCATCCAGTCTTTACATCTAATTAACCATTGTATATCTATTGCAAAACAGTACAGATCAAACTTTTAGATATTCATAGTATGTACAGATGTACAGTTGAAAAAACAAACAAAAAACATTTATTCAACACAACTTTTGTGCTAAAACTTTTGCACACCAGCTGCTTTTCCTATTTTATGTTTCAAACTTCTTTTAATTATATGGAACTGCTTTATCTTGGAACTGCTGCACCACTTGACACCTGTGAAGGCTGACCTTTCCTTCTGTACATGCGATTACAAATCTGTGACAATTATGAGCCAGCACATGTCTCAGGCTATAACAGTCAGCTCAGGAGCACTATGCAGCTTTCACAGTATGTATTTGTATGTACATATTAGGGTGGCCAATTTTTAAATATTAAAAAAAAAATAAATAAAAAAAAAAACCTTTTTTTTCCACACTATTTTATTTATTTTAGGATGTTTGATGAAAAAATAACCCAGTACAAATTTCAAGCATATAAAATAAGTCTAAGTGGTCCCCTAGGGCCCTTCAATTTTGCACATTGTGACCGAAAATTGGCAATATATTTAAATTTTCCGTAACTTTATTTTCTGGATCAATAATCTGTTTAATGTCTAATCAGACGATGTAAATTAATAATACAATATGCTTTTATATATATAAAATAAAACCCAGAATCAAGCCCTGTTAGTACACCATAAGGCCATGAGTATGTTGGCACCTAACCATCACACCCATATATGTTTGCTGAACATCATTTTTCGAAATATGGAGTTTTAAGTCGGCACCCTCTTTGATGCTATTACTGCTGCCACTTTCGTGTCAAGGTTTTTCACTAGATTTCAGGGCATGGCTGAGGGGATTTTTGCTCATTTACCCACAAGAGCATTAGTGAGGTCAGGCACTCATGTTGGTTGAGGAGGCCTGGGGCACAGTCAGTGTTCCAGTTCATCCCAAAAGTGTTCAGTGGGGTGGAGGTCAGGTCTCTGTGCAGGGAACTTGAGTTCCTTTACAGCAAACTTGGCAAACTTTGTCTTCATGGACTTGCAAGTTGTGCACAGGGGCATAATTATGCCAGAACAGGTTTGGTTCTTAATTTCAATAAAAGGAATACAAAGATATTTCAGATGGTTGTACCAACTTTGTGGCAAAGTGAGGGAGTTCAAGAACCACATATAGCTGTTGTTGTCAGGTGCCTACTCACATTTGGCCACATGGTATACAATGTCAAGTCAGAGTTTTAAATTATGTGTTGTTGTGACAACTAGTACATGACCTTCCAGCTTAAAACATCCATCATTCATCCATTATCTATACTACTTATCCTTAAGGGTCACAGGCAAACTGAAGTCAATACCAAGGTAGGTACACCTTGGGCAGGTTGCCAGTTTATCGGAAGGCAAACACAAAAACAAACAACCACTCAGACTTTGACCTGTGGGCAATGTAAAGTAGCCGGATGACTTAATTTACATGTCTTTAGATTGTGGAATGAAACCAGTGTATGTGGAAAAATACAGGCAGGGCGAAAACACACAGTATTCGCACACTAACTCTGGAGAACTCTGGAGAGCATCTTGCTGTAATGTGACAGTGCAAACCACTGCAGCTTCGTCCCACAACTGTTAAATACAGTGGCATTTTATTCAGAAAAAAGCACAAAAAACGCACTAATTTCTCTAAATTAAATTTTGCCATGACCCTTTCACTAAAGTTAGAACATGGTGTGCAATATAAATAAATAGGTTCACTATAATTGAGTCTGTCAAAAATAAACAAAGCAATAATGTTCCATGCTATAGGCAGCCATTAACCATTACTCACTTGAAGGAGGCCTGTGGCAGCACAGTAGTGCAGGATCAGCCCAGTCTTATACACAGAGAACGAATTGGCCTTGTAGCAGGTTTTCATTTTAGGCAAAGAAGCAGCTGCACCTGTTTCCCTGTGTTTAATCACTTGGTTTCAGTGTACAAATGGCCAGTGAGTTGGAGCAGGTGTATTCCTGCTTAGTAAAAATGAAACCCTGCAGATACATAATCCATATTAAATTGGGCACTCCAACTGCAGAATGCATGATTTGAGGTAGGTGGCACTCTATGATTCTCTATTTTATGACATATTTTTTCTGAATTGTTGATGGTCATGTTATATAGCTGATTATATAAAAATGTTGTCATGCTAACTGCACAAAGTGATGCAACTGACTTTGTGTCACAGGTCCAATGGACTCTGATCAACATTCAACTAAACAGCCAATCAACCTGACCTCTGACATTCACATCACATGACTCTCAGCATACCTGTCAGCAGTCAGGTGTCACACTCACTCAGCATCACTCTGTCTTTCTGTTCATAATCTTTTTGCAAGTATTGCCATTGCGCCATTCTACCAGTGTGTGTACTGATAGAATTATTATGATTACTATCCTTACCTGTGACACTTTCCAGCTGTGCATAAACTTTATAGGATTCTACCTTGCCTCTGCTATCCAGTTCATGAGATCATTTGACCTCTGCCTTTACCTTGATTACAAGATTGTGTTGTGTTGGACTGTGGTGTTTTTATAATAAAAGGCTCTACTTCTGCAATCCGTATCTGCCTCCATCTCTGCCTCAAAGCCTCAGGACACTTAGCATTATATTTTAATGTTGTAATCAATTAACTTATTAATGGTGAGTTCAATTCAATTCAATTCGATTCCCATTTTGTATAGCATACTGCACCACAGACATTGTCTCAAATAAGAAATTTTCAGACTGCATTTGATGCTTTCAAAAGCATTATGCAAATGCCATGTTCTCTCTTTTGTTTCAGTGAATATATAGCAACAATGTAAGTTTCCCGGCCACGACATTTATTTATTTATTTATTTTACATACAGGGTTGCACAGAATCAATGAACAGTTTAATGGAGTGGGAGGAGAAGATGAAGAACATTTCTTTGTCAAACAAGGATTTTATACCTTCCATCCATAATACAATGGCAAAGTGTCTAGACAATTCTGCAGCAGGCCTCTAAACACTGAGCTAGTTCTGGACAGATTGTACTATAAAACAACAACCAGCAACTCCAACCTTGTACTAAAGTTTCCAGCTCTGACTACAGTCTAGATAATTGAAGGGTGAATGGGCAGAAGAGGGGTGTGTGTAGTTTAATTGGGGATTTAAGATGGCATGCGGCAGCATACAGTCAGAGTCTAACAGAGTCCTCCAGAAACCATTCCCTGCAGCTGGGAATGAAAGTTATTTATGGACATTGGTGCTGACAGGTGCAAAGAAGGTCAATGGAAGCCATTTACTAAAGAGGAGAGAATGTTTGTTTTCTTAAATTTATTACCTAGGAGTATTCCTTCAACCACTCGAGAGTAAGTCCGGCTTACCTGAGAGCGCTTGTTTGTTATAATGTACATGGGAGGTCAGTTATTTAAAGATGGATGGCAACATTAATGTCTCATGTCAACTCAAATCAATTACAAGGTGCAGCACTGGGGAGACAGAGATGGTTGTCCTGCTGTCACAGGTGTTATTACAAATGTGGGCAGAAGGGATATCAATCCACAGGTCCTGAGCCATTTCACAGTCCACTTATTAGTATGCACCCTTTTTGAATGCCATGACTTTCAGTCCAAAACAACGGGCATCACACTTGCTCACTTTGCAGTAGAACAGTCACTTTCATTGATAACAGAATATGATCTCTAATAGCAGAATGAGAGCAGGCATTGAATACTTATTAAATATGTATTTATATATAATTATGTCATAATAAACCATTTCCCATTCCCACACAAACACAACAGCTTTCCCCTTAGACTTCGCAAAGACACACAGGGAGATTTACAAATAAATTAAACTGAAGCATGACTATAAAAGTCACGCTGGCACAAATCAAATCGGCACTGCCCACCCACACATGCACAGGAACTAAGATATTCTAATATGCCTCTTCATAAAATTGTAAGGGTGAATGGAGATGGGTAGAGGGTTCTCAAGGCCAAACAAGGAGGCAAAAAAGGACAGAAGAGAAAACAAGAACTATTAATCAGAAGGCTAAGAAAACACTGGTAGATTTGCTCTTTAATGCAATTATTCAATCAGTCAATCATTTGGCAGCAGCATGTATAAAACCATTCATTTATAGGTTCAAAAATTCAGGTAATGTTCACATTAAAGTAAAGTCAGTGACTTAAAATGGTTAATGGGGCTAAACGGATTGGTGTGAGTATTTCAGAAAATGATAATCTCCTGAGATTTTTACACCCAAGAGTCTTTGTAGTTTACAAAGAATCAGTTTGGAGATAAACCAAAACATAATAATAAAAATAGACCACATGGGTCCAGATGCTCCTGTCGAAAGGACAATTTCATTATATGCCAATATAGAGCAAGCATAACAAGTTTTAAAGCCCCTGCTTCAGCGTGCGGCAAGTAAATATCCGGAAACCTAATATACAGTTTTGCCTCTGTGATCTTGAAAAGTAGGTCAGGGTCACTCACACACAGAGTCATCCTAGCACTCATAGTACTGAACAAGCATACCAAGTTTGAAAGCCACAGCTTCAGTACGGCAAGTCTGGAAACCTAATATTTTACAGTTTTTCCTCTGTGACCTTGAAAACTAGGTCAAGGTTTCCGGAAAACGAATATACAGTTTTGCCTTTGTGACTTTAAAAAGTAGGTCAAGGTCACTTACATTCAAACTCATCCTAGCACTCATAGTGGTAAGACAGCTTACCAAGTTTGAAAGCCCCAGCTTTAGTGCACAGCAAGTAAATTCTGGAAACTAAATTGTGATGGAAGGACAGACGGAACCCTTTTCTATAGCTCCCGAAGGGCGGGAGCTAAAAATGGTTAAGTTGAGATAGTACGAATATTTTTGATACCTTTCTTTTTTCTTCTTTTTTTTGCATTTTATTGTTATATATTTTCCTTTTTAAAGTGATGGATAAATGTATAGTACTGATTCATTAATTTTTCAACTTGATCAATCCCCCTAGGGTCAAGAAAAGGCTGGAGCCTATCTCAGCCAACTCTGTTTGAAATCAGGGTGCATTATGAACAGCTCATCAGTCTATTGCAGGGCAACATACACAACCAATCACCATCATACTCATACCTAGAGGCAAAGTGAGTCTGTTGGTCTAATGTTGGTCTAATTTATGGATAAAAATCTCTCAGCTTATAACAGGTTATATGCACAAAAGTATTTTGATTTAACTCATGTCTCTTTCAGTCATTTGTTGAACCGCTTAATCCTATTGAAGTTGCTCCCCGCCTATAGACAAAGGCACGGTATACCCTGAACAGCTCGTCAGACCAAGGCAACACACACAACCATTCATTCTCACTACTAGGGTCAATTTGGACCAGCCAGTTAGCCTAATGTGATTGTCTTTCAACTGTGGGAGGAAACTGGAGTATCCTTAAAAAACCCACACAGGGAGAACATCCAAACTCCTCACAGAAATGCCCAAGCCCAGAAATCAAACCCAGGACCTTCTTGCTGTGAGACCAACATGCAAACCACTACGCCACCATGCTGATATAACTGACAAGCAAAAATGTAAAAAAGTTGTTTGTGTAGCAGTTGGGGTTGTTTAAATGTGCATCCACACTAGAAGGGGGGTGTTTGGAGGAAAACTGGAATGTTTATTTCTAGCATGGCACGCCTTAGCTCTTTGCCCCATGTATATTTATGTGAAGTTTCTTTCTTTCTCTCCTTCAAACTTAGTAGTGAACTGTGAGTGTATATTTAGTTCTAAGTAAAGAAAAGCCAAAGTTGAGCTGGAGTAGCAAGTGAGATGGAAATCTACTATGTGATTCACGTTAAAAAAAACTTTTAGGTTGCTGTTTATTTACCATGCCAAGGACACAAGAACAGATAAAAAAGCTCACATACATTCTTACCCAGGGTCTACTATATTCTCTGAGCAGTGTGATACTGAGAGCATTACAACCCACTATCTGCTTTGGTTGACCTTGTGTACTATGTTCACTGGGGTAAATTAAAGACCTCAAGAAGAAAGGCATTTTAATTAAACTCATTTTGTAAATGGGAACTCATTTGCTTTTCTAGGATGCTTGAAATATCCAGTTGGCTTTTTAAATGCCTTCAGTCACTGCACAGAAACAGTCATTGATTCTTATTATTTTTTAGACATTAGTCAATCATCTTGATTTATCCAGTGTAGAGTTGCTTTCATCAATATATATTAACCAATATCATTATAGTAGAGTAAATGTGTGTGAATATACTTGTTTAAGCTTTAGGTATCCTGTTCGTCTACTTTTCCCAGCCATGGTTTCCCAGGGATTACTGTGGCACAGCTGACACAAAACTTAAGTTCCCAGTGCCCGTTACAAACCATCTCTGTTTGACTTATTCCACTGGCCATGCATACCTGCAGCTTCTTACAGATCACACCACTGCAAGGCATGAGTCTCCATGTCATGTATAATAACTTGCCATACCAGTTTATTTTATTGAGGTGTGTAAATCTGACCATTAGTTTTCTGGTGAGGTTTTTCTGGGTTAGTTTGACTAAAGTTTTCTGTTCTCTGGTTTTTGTTTATCTCCACCTTCATTAAGCCTGTAGTCATTAGCTTTATCAATCCTTTATTCAGGAAAAAAAAATCAATAAATGCTGTGGAAAAAGTAATTGCACCCAGGGCCTGACAACCTAGTACTTGCCACTAGCCATCAGCTTGCTGACGTTATGATTACTTCAGTTTGTACATGTTTTTTTATACTGCCCTTTTCAGGCCCCCTTATAACCTTTTAACAGAGTTCAAATCTAGGGCATTCCAGAAATCTATTTCCTTTTTTTAAACTATTCCTTAGTGGATTTGTTAGTGTACTTTAGATCATTATTCTGTTAAAATATTCACCGGTAGTTCAACTTTAACTTTCAGAAAGATGGTGTACATTATCTTCAAGTACTCGTTGATATGATGCAGAATTCATAGTTAAATTAATGACTACAAACTGCCTAGCCCCTAAGGCTGTGAAGCAACCGGAACAATTCCCTTGCTTCACAGTTGCTATCATGTTCTTCTCCTGTTCATATGTAGGGCAGTCGTGGCTTAGTGATTAAGGCCATGGGTTACTAATCCAAAGGTCAGCGGTTCAATCCCCACTATCGCCACTGTTGGGCCTTTGAACAAGGCCCTTAACCCTTAACTCTTAATTGCCCAGTGGTATAAAAATGATAACTGTCTGGATAAGAGTGTCTTCCAAATGCTGTAAGTGTAAATATGTGTATTGTGACTGTGGCCAAAAAGCTCTATATTTGGCTCACCTGTCCAGCACATTATTCCAAAAGACCTTGGGCCTCATGTACAAAGGGTGCGTTTCCCATGGCAAAGTTCAGATGTATCGAGAGTGAAATGTCCGTGAAATGTGCGGTGCTTCACGCCAACTTCATGGCTGGCGTATGCATGTTTCTGCAGCTGTTGGTGCTTTGGCGACACTTAGAGGTGATGCTGGGAAACTGTTTATAATGTGAACATTAGTCCTCAGAGTTAATTAAAGCGCATTTTGCAGCGATAGCCGGTTTTCATAATGTAATCGGCACTGTCGACTGCACACACATTGCTATAAAAGTGCCATCACAGGATGAATTCATGTCAACAGGAAGCATTTATTATTCGAACACTGTACAGATCACATGTGATGCGCAAATGCAAAGAACTAACATTTTGGCGAGGTTTCCTGGTTCAACGCACAATTCATCCTGAGTAACAGCATGGTTGGGAACTACAAGCTGTCACTGTGCGTGATGGCGATTTCAACCATTCACCAATGCATTTATTGAGTCACTGATATTTGTGAGGATGCCTACGAGAATGCGGTCATTTTTGCCACCGCTTGCACAGCACACGGGTGAGGACACGGCCAGTTGGGCGGGCAGCAGGAATCCCACATTTCTGTGACGCCAGAGCCGCCGCGGATGATGGAGGAATCCCCGAGTGAGTGGCTGTGGGTACTCCGTCTCACTGTCTGTTTTAAAAAATAAATAAATCGTACTTAAACATGAGTCAAACAAGTCTTGGATATCCTCTTCCTTGTACTGGCATGTTTAAATTTGCCAAACCAAAGCCGAACCTCTATTTTACAGGGCTGTGAGCATGGGGGTGATCAGAGACCCCACATGCGCTCCCACCACCCCTGAAAGAGCAGCGTCACCTCTGACTGCGGCGACTCTCTGCTCAAGCGGGGTGAGGTCCTCCTCTCCTCTCCCCCCACCGGATTGGGCCAGACTTTGGTGGTGGGCAGCCCGTCCTCCGCTTAACGGCCACCATTATGTCTGACCACTTCTTCTTAACTCCGCGTGTGTTTGCCTTTCCGACCCCACAGCATTGACTCCCTCACTCACAATATCTCCCACTTAGACCTCCTGCATTTGTTGTTAATGCCGGAGGACAGCATGCCAAACAGTACATTTTTGCGTGCCTCCCCGTCTTCCTCATATTGTAAGGGTTTTCTGATCCTGCGAAGACGGGAATCTCCGGTGCAGGGTTCATTTAAATATGATTTGCATATTTAAATGAGGGTGTGGACAGGAAGGGGTCGGGTACTCCTACATGTGTGCTCAATTTCACGTTGATTCGGATGTTCAAAGGAAATGTGCTTGGATTCATGCGTACACACAGATTCATACATCTGGATTTTTTTTGTGCGCATGATGTTTTCTGGATTTAAGCGTACGCCATTTTTCAGTATGAATTCCACGCAAGTCTTTGTACATGAGGCCCCTGGTCTTTGCCTATATGATCACTGAGAAATGACAGTCTTGCTTGAATGCTCTTTCAGGACAGTAAAGGAATACTCCTGGCATGTCTCACATGCAGGTCAAAGTTGTCCTATCTCTTTCTGATTGTACATTTATACACTTTCACATCTGTAAGAAATTCCTGCTTCCTGTGATTATATTTTGTAGTTCTTAAATGTTCACTAGTGGGCCAACCATGGATGAATGGTTAGAGAAGCAGTCTTGGGACCAGAAGGTCACTGGTTCGATTCCTGAACCAGCAGGAAAAATGTATGGTGGTAGGGGAGTGAGCCACCTTAATGGCTGAAGTGCTCTTGAGCAAGGCATCTAACCTTCAACTGCTTTACGGGTGCCCCAATGTGTGGCAGCCCACTGCTCCAAGTGGGTTTGCTCATTGTTTATTTTAAAAAATTTAACCCATTTTAAATGTTTAAATAAAAAAAATTAAAATAAAAAATTCTTGAATGCTGAATGTGCTGGGATTGAAAAATTTGCAGACATTTGAAACCTATGCCACTTGAAAATTATCCATCCACCCATCAATTATCTAATACTATATACTGCTTATTTAATTTGTCATATTACCCAACCCAAAATTTACTCTTCCTGTATATTGATCCTTTATTGTTATTTGAAAATTTACTGACACAGTTAGTGTAGAAGAAAAACACAGGTAAAATTTTCTACATGATCAACACTTGGGTACTGGCAAACTACTTACAAAATGCATTTGAATATTCAAACCTATAATGGTGGTTGATTCACCTAAAAGTAAACACATATAATCAGGAATAGACCATGGATATGATTTTTAGAAAGAGTGTAAGGCATTACCTTGTTTGGGTTACTGGCTGTAATGATCCACACACACTGAGAATTGCTCTCATACTGAATAGGAAAATTTGGAGAGGTGAAAGTTCCAGATGGACCTTGTAGATTTGATCCACATGTCTTTACTGTAAATAAAACAGAGAGGGTTATTCATTTTATTTAAAGGACAAAGACAATTTAAAATTCTTGGTATATATTTTTAATAATAATAATTTCACAGATCACAAGATATTACTGTGTTTCCACAATTTTTATCATTATTATTATTATTATTATTTTTATTATTATTTATGGTATTTGTGCAAATTGAAAGTCATTCATGATTTGCAATATTTGCCAGCGCTTTACAATCCTAACCCTAAGAATAACTATAGGCAGCAGCATAGGTCAATTTGAATCAGCTTTTACCCAATGCACTTGGAACACAATTGATCATCTTAATACACAAATGCCAATCACAATTTGTTAAACAGATTCACTATAGTCTCTTTCTCCCAGAACCAGAGACAGTGACATCTAAAAAGGCTCTAATAAGGATCAGTTTATTCATCCCTTTTTTGGCCCTTTGTACTTTTGGCACATTTATCATTGCCAATGCCAAAGTGACAGGGATTTGATGAAAGACAAGACGGCATTATCTTCTATGGCAGCAGGTTTTGCTATCAGCTTCTGACATCTTGATTGCTTTTGAAATAAACAACTCATTATCTCAGCCAAGTATAGGGGAAGTAGAGGGGCCCTTCAAACTGAAAAAAAAAACCCAAAACAGAAACCCCACTCTTTTTGATCTGAAAGTCATTCGCTTATCAAGGCTTCTCATCAGAACAGTATCCTCTGACAAGCCCCTTTCTATTCTAACATCTGATGTAAAGTTTAGTCTCAACTCAATGTCTCAATATCAACTCCTTTTAAGTCCCAGAGTGGAGAAGGAGAGAGAATAAAGGCTAAAGTTACATGTGAATATTGAATATGTGTCAATGCAGGTGGAAAGGGGGTCTACAGATGCTTGTGTTAACACAAAATGTACAAATATAAAGCTTACCAGGTATAAATATATATATATATATATATATATATATATATATATATATATATATATGTGTGTGTGTATATATATAT